>VXBB01007692.1:647189-662947 GCA_013399915.1 Illadopsis cleaveri | reverse complement strand
AAAATATCTAAATGACACATCAGAAAGGAAAAAAGTTTCATTTTCTAAATGTAGAAGACTGCCTATCCATTTCTCATACATTTCCTTCTTATCCTCCTTAAACTAATGAGGAGCAGCTGCAGTTTAGAGATACTGAGCCTAATGCAGAGCTTTGATGACATAGATGCAAATCTTCAAGAATTTAATAGGTTATTTGGTTGCTTGTTTACTTTCTTATTCAAGTCCAGTTAATCAACGTGCTTAAAAGGAAGGAAGTTTGGACTCGAAGACTCAAAACAATCTCTATTTCTTCTTTTTTCCTACTATATTTCCCTCTTTTTCTCTTCTACATATATATCATTTTATAAAGTATTTCCAGGATTCAGAGGGAAAGATTTGATGCCATAAAACGTGCTATAGAGATGCTCAGATTTAAATTAATTGGCTCTGTCTTTTCATTCATTCATTTTTTCTTCACTCATTTTTCCAAAACTTAAAAATAACCTAAAACATTTCCAAAAGTGTTTGACATGTCACAGACAAAAAACAATTTAATTGAACTTTTCCTTTAAAAATTCCCCCTCCCCCTTATCAGGCCTGTACTCCTTCCCCAAGTTCTTAAATCTTCCTCTTTTTTCATTATTTTAATTTTCCAATCTCACATTTTACCTGTGATCTCTTCTCCTTGATTGTCAATATTGTCTTAAGCAACCAAGTCTTTGTATTTTATATTAAAATATATATTTGTATTTGATTGTAGAAGAAATAAGTTACAATTTTACCTTTATTTTGTGTTTCTGGATGACCAGAAAACCTCCTGATTTATTAAAAGCTAATAATTTTTTTTTTATTACAACTGTCATGTGAAACTCTGCCTTGCCTGATTTCAGCAGCATCTTTCCCCACAGCTTCCATGGTCAGTTTTAGGGTGGGGGAGAGCCTTAAAAAAAAATTTTTGCAATCCTCTTATTAAAGAAGTGGTTTTACACTTCTTGGCTACACTGAGAATATGAAAATCTGAGAAAACAGTCCACCTTTTCCCATTCTAGGAACATTCTCTGTCCTAAAAATTTTAATTTCCAATGTAAATGACACATTCTGTTTTGTTTCAGTGCTAGACAGCTGAGGCCAGGCAGATGAGGCAGGTCTGAAGAAAAGGTAAGACATAATTGTGTTATGAACTGGTAGAAGTCAGGCTTGTTTAGCAGCAAATATATTGCTTTTGTTCTCCTCACCCCTAACAAAATCATTAGAGGAAAATTTTGTGTAATTATACCAAATAAGCACACAAACACTGTGCATTTTGATTTGTACAGAACTTTTGAAAAAGCCACGTCTCATTTGATAATAGACTTACAAAGTTTACTTCCATGGTCTCCTTCAGAGAAGTGTCATTAACTGCTTTGCAAAGGTTTAAAAATTGGGTTTCTGCTGAGGGGTCAAGCTCCTTGACAATATTACAGCATAAATAAGCAATGACAAAAGAGTTTCTTTCTGGCATGCTTTGCCATAATAGAAACATTTTGAAGAGAAGCCAATTATTTTCTTTCACCATCAAAAGCTATTTCAGCCATCATAGTCCAATTGTGAGAATTTACTGAGTTTTTGTTATTAATTGTCTTTCACCCATCTGAACACCATTTTAAAAAATATCCATAAGTATTAAATGAAAAGAAATCATTATTGTAAATTAGATCTAAAANTGATACAGGCTGTTAAATCAGTGAGAGGTTTAACAAGAGTAGAAACGAGATACTGATACCATTATAAAATCAGAACTACCTTTGGATTAAGGGAATGCTTTTGTTTAATTCTGACCTTGGAAAGTCACTCAAGAATAGCTTTTAAAACTGTTGCATTCATGAAGAGAAGAAATCTACTTTGGATAAGTTAGTTATTTTTTTTCCTTTTGGAGCTTTCTTCAGCTCAGAATATCCTTAATGAACAAGATCTGGTTTTAAGCAGGAAAGCAGAAATTACACCAGATATACATTATGTGTCCTACCCTTATGCAAATGGCAGCTTTATTCCAGGAATAAATAAAACTCAATCAAATTTCTACTAAAATGCCTGGAAATTGGAACATTCCCACTACAGTTCTGTGTTCATTAGCACCAGCAAACACATGAACTGATGCTTCTTGGGGAGTGCCAAGCATGCATACAACAAGGGGGAGTTTAAAAATGCTCCCAAAGCAATAATAACTGAGTATATTAATGTCAAGCTAAAACTTCATAGCAATGGCCAGAGGACTTGCAGGGTTCCTGTATTCCCTCTCTCCTCCACCTAACTCAGGGTCCTATTTCACTGTGTTTGGTTTGAGAGAATTTTTAACAACTGTTCACCAGGATATTTTTCTCATGGGAAAACTATTATGTCACTCCTCTCCAGTCTTAGTTCTCAGGAAGAGTTGAACTGAATTGGTCCAGATCTCCTTGGAAGATTTTAGTTTGAATTGGTTATCCTGTTGCCTCAAAATGTAAGCAACCGAAAGAAGGATCTTATGACAAGTAGTCTTACTGAAGTCTAATGACAGGTAACACTGAAAATCCAGCCTAAAGTGGCATGAAAACTAGGCTAATTCAAATGTATTTTAAATGAGGTTCATTTGCAATTTTTGCTTCCTTCCTTTCATTCTTTTTTGATTGTGTTTTGGTTTTGTTTTTTAATAAATTATTTAAATCTAAATCATATCCATTTAAAGAATTTCTGCTTTTAAGGTATGGGGAGATGAATATGATTATGGCCAAAACCTAGGAACAGTTTATATGTAATCTTAGTTGTTGAGCATCTGGGATTGATCGCACTGAACCTGTGTTAAAGAGAGCACATTTGATGAATCTCAGATGTTTTAATATGGCACTCCCTCCTAAACTAACTGGATCAGGACGGGAAACAAATAAAAGTTTTAAAATTAAAGACCTAAGTGGTCTTTAAATGTAGGCAACTTGAAGGTAATGGAGATGGTGGCAATGTGTCCAAGTAAGTAAGTCTCTATATTTTCTTTATTTGGTTGTTCTTGAGGGCTGAAATCTCATATGGACATAGAACTAGAGGAAAATGCTTAATCTTGACAGTGAAGATGGTGCTTGGATTCATTTTCTCTTGCTGGTACCTGTGCTTCAGCCTTGTTTCATTCTACAGATGGGCATGTTAATGATTTTCTAGCAAACTTTAGAGACGAACTAATGCACAACGTAACTTCAAGAATAAGAAAAGCAAAGCAGAAGTGGCAGTCAGATAAAAGGCTAGTAAGCCTTTGCCAATTTCTATGTAGCATAATAAGAGATAGACCAGCTAATTGATTAAAAGCCACACAGTTAGTTTGTTAATATTTTCCTACAGCTGACACAGACAAACATAGCACCATCTTTGACTGCCTCATTTTTCTCTTTTGGGCTATTTTCTCATCCTTGCTTTTGGCTAAGTCAGGCATAAAGTATATTGTTCTTCATAAAATAATCTGGCACTCTATCTTTTCTTCTTTCCTCCTTCCAACCCATTTAAATTGTGAGAAATACATTTATACAATAAGAAGTTTGCTATTATTGCAGCTTGGAGAGATGTCCATGCTTTTTGCTGGTACAAGAAACATGGAGAGGGCAAGGGTCTTTCGCTTCATTGTTACAGCAGATCAGCAAAAACATAATTCTTACCTTCCCAGAGTGCTCTGCAGACATAAACAGCCAATACTTACATGTTGAGGCCTGTGATTAGGTCAAGAAGAATCAATAAAAGGAAAAAGGTAATAGTATTTTCTAAACGTTGTAATTTAAGCCAAATGCAGCATGAAATCTACTGAAATAAATGGATGTTTCCCATTGTTTGTCTTTGAAAGAATAATTTTAGCTGGAATGTTAAGTGAAATTTATCCTCCAGTGTGGGCTTCTAAGTAGAGGCAGGATAGTGTTTCTGTTCCTTTTTACTAGTGGTAGCATGGCTTGAGATGCAATGTGGGAATCTGTCAAATCTTTTATCAGAGTGACTTTGTGGCGGGTTGCCCTTGGCTGGATGTCAGGCGCCCACAAAGCCACCCTATTACATCCCTTCTGAGCAGGATAGGGGGGAGAGAAAGTAAGACAGGAAAACCTTCTGGGTCAAGATTATACCATTTTAATAAAGCAAAAGTACAGGTCACACACACCGAAGCAGAGGGAAACAAAAGATTTTATTCTCTGCTTCCTACCAACAAGCCATCTCCAACCCATTCCTGGGAAGCTTCAGTACACATACAGGTTGCTCAGGCAGATAAGTAGTAAAAAAGGAATGTTCGCACTTCCATCTCCTTTTTCCTCGCTTCTACTGCTGAGAATACTCTAAAGATTTTGCCCACTCCCAGCCTGCTGGTGAGGTGAGAATGTTTGAAGAGGACCTTGGTGCTGTGTGAGCACCATCCAAACACCTTCCTCATCACCAATGCAAAGCACAGAGCTGTGAGAGCTGCTGAGGAGAAAACTAGCTGCATCTCAGTCCCAGCACAAACTTACAGGTGATTTTGTTTGCCCCAGTCTTATGTGAGTGGAGGAGGAAATTGCCCTCTATTGTTCCAGGAAATCCTGGGCATTAAAATCTTGATCATCCACATCACTTTTATTTTATCTTCTTTTGGGCTTAGTTGAACCTTTTTGTTAGTTTTATTTATAGCCAGAAGGAATGTATATTCTGTCCTCTAAGTGTGTGCATGTGTGCACCTATTTGCTACCCCGTGGAGTACTGAAGAGAGATGTTAACAACATGAGTAAGTTTCACTGGAAAAGTATGTGCTGCATTATGGAGAAAGTGTTTCATTTTCATGAATAGGAATATACTGCAAATCTGTACCTACAGAAATGAAAACAAGTACCTTTACAGGACACTTAGTTTTATTTCGAGATGAAGCAATTAATTTTGGAACTTGTGACTTTTAAAAAAAATTACATTTAAATGTCTAAAGTATTGAATTGTACTTTTTCCACCTAAACCACCAAAATATATCTAGTCAAGACAACTCCTAAAGTAAATGTTTTGAATTCATTATGGATAAAATGATTAAATCATTAAATGATTTAAATTGGATTGAAAAACATTGAAAGAACACATTTCAAGCTACATTAAAGACTTGACCAACATTCCAGAAAATTTAAAACTAATATATTAAAAGCACATAAATCAACAGTGACAACACAAATCCAACATGAAGACAGACTTTATGTGATATAATACTACAAATACTCTTGCTTTAGAAGAACCATTAATGATTTAATCAGAATTGATAAAAGGAAAATAAGTCAGAGATAAGGCTCTTACTTTGAACTACTCTTGACCTTTTTTTAGGTGTCTTGTCAGAGTAAATGATCTTTTACTGTTTAGCATGGGATGTCTCAGGTGCAACAAAGTACAGTCTGGTAACTTGTTTTTTGAAAAAAGTGCTGTTTCTTTGGGGAAAAAAAAAAGCAGTGCTTGAGCTCCTGTAAGCATGGTTGAGATGGGTTGGACTAAAGATTTGTCTAGTCTGAAATCCTGTCTCTGACACTGCCAGTAGCAGTTGTCTCAGAAAATAGGAATAAAAATTGAATTAGTATAACATGATAGTCCCTATGGCAAATCTTTCCAGATGCTGGCAATCTGTGATTTAAGGAAGCCCTGAGCCAGAGGTTGCAACCTTTCATTCACATTTCATAACACTCCATGAACTTACTTATGATTGTACCTAATAGCTTTTTGAACCATTTATACTTCTGGCATGCTGCACACCTCATGGCAATGAGCTCCACACATTAAGTAGAAAGCTGTGAACAGATGTATCTTCAGTTAGTTTCAAACTTAAATTTGATTCTTGATTACACTTCTTTATTCTTCTAATATGAGGCCTAGTAAGTACTCAGCACCTTCTCATTACTTCTGCTTTTACTTTATCTCTCGTTATAAATCTTCTCAGTTGTCTTTTTCTTTGTTGAGTTTTTGAGATTTTAATTGAACTCTCCTTCAAAAAAGGTCATTCTGAATCTGTCTCTTGAAAATGTCTTAATCCACCTACCTTTCAGAACTGAATTGTTGAAATTAGGGTCTTGTTTACTTATGATTCCTGAAGTGACTGGTGCACACATGTCGCAAGATAAAGCATAACTTTTTATCTGCCAAGATTAAAAGAGAGCTCCAAAGACAGGCATGGCATTTAACTTTAAAAGGGTCTGTTGGTATTTGAAACCAACTACAGGTTCCAAACCACTGAAGGCAAGTTGATCTAAGGGCAAATTTTGGCCCGAAAATTGCATTACATGAAGTAAGTGCAATTGGGAGCAATTAACAACTTGCCATCTGCCAATAAATACATAGATATTTTCTGTTGGAAGAATAGGGAGAGAGTGATATATTAGGTACCATTTTGTAATGACAACCACTGTACCAAAGTGAAAGTTTTAAAACACTCAAGAGGTTTTTCAGAATCTAAATCTTATGCCTTTTGTGTCATCAGATCAAATATATGACACACAGAGGGAAAACTGGGACACATCAGAAAATGTTTGAAGTGCAAATATGCTCAGACCACAGTCAGAGGACAAGGCTGCACAAAAATGAAGAAAACAAGGTTGCATAATACACAACTTCAGTTTTAAGGACTTATTTTTATGGAGAGTTTGTAACTAAAATTATAATGCCATCAAGAATTGGCATTTTTCACCTTAGAGAAGTTGCAGTTGAAGTTCAACTTATAAAGAATAAGAATGTATTTAAACAGGAATCCTAGCAGGCATTTTAGAATTGTGTGTTACCACTGAAGAGCCCCATAGCTTTATTAATGAGCATCAGTAATGAGAAAAGACAACTATTTTTCTGATTTGGTTAGCTTGACCAAGGCCTTGTCTTCCCCAAGTTCTAGATGCAAACATAGGTTACCATGCCTGTGAAGAACAGGCTCCTACACAGCCTCAGCTGTGTGACTTCATGAAGGCATATTTTAATGGAAACTTGCTGATGGAAAAGGATGATTTTAAAATTTCCAGATTTTTTTTAAATAAAGTTTGAGAATTTCCCATTATTCCTCAACTTTTCTCATATTATTTTCATATTACTGCTGTATTAATTGTGTGTATCACATTACATTAGCATATTGTTCTTATTCATACCTATAAATACTCAATGTTTCATGTTACTCATTAGTAAGTATTGACACTTTATTTTAAAGTGAATTTTTCTACTACTGAGTTCCGTCCTTTTAATTTTAAATTTTTCTGTTACACTACAGCCATCCACCTGTGAAATGGAGCTCTTCCTATAGAATACGTAGAAATACTGCTTAATCAGCCTGTAACCTTCTCCCTTATAAACAGGTTATTTCTCAATCCTTTGTAATAAAGTATAATTTTCAAACAACTAATTACCCTCTGAATTTTTTTGGAACTTTATTTAATATTTCAACTTTTTTTCTTAAATTATGTAAATTACATATATTAAGTCTGGATCTCTGAGAACTACAGAGGCAAAAAAATACTAATTTGTACATCATGTACCTAGTTCTTAATATTTGACTTTATATAAAAAGACAAAGATTGTACTAACACTTTCAGTCAAGGAACATCTTAAAAAATTTACAGTGAACTGACTGTGCTTATCAAGGTCACAAAAACCTTTGCTATTTCAACAAGTCATCAATATTATTGTAACTATATCCTACTTTTTTAGTTCCAGCGAGTACAAATTTCTCATTTTCCCATGAATTAATTTGCATCCCATAGGTTGTCTCTGTCTGTAGGGTAATCCACACTACTTCGGTCAGTTGCTTTATTTCTCACCTAACTGTGGAATTATATGTAACGAAAATCTGTGGTGATTTTATGTTTTTTCATTTATGATAATCTTTTTAAGCCCAAGACCAAGAAACTTTAAAAAAAATGCATTTTAACACAACTTCCTCTTCTATGCCAGTAATAAACCCCAATTTACATTCACATACACTTTGGGTTTAATCCAGTCAAAATGCATAATTTGTAACACTCTGATTTCTGAAATGAAACCACAATGGTATATTAACTCAAGTATTTAATAACACATTCAATATACTATGTCATTAATATTCTATCTATGGACCAAAGGGATTGTGCAATGTTAATATGACTAGTTCTACAAGCCCATGCTGACTATTGTTAATTTTACTGACTCCCCCTTGATTCTATATTAATTGATTACCATACCATCATTTATCAAAGTTACGATGACAGGTCTATGAATTATTCAGATTTTTTCATATCTCAATTTTGGCTTGACATTAGCTTAGTTTGGATTTTTTTCAGTATTCCCTAGTTTACTAAAAATAAATGAGACAGCTCCCAAGCCATAGTTTTTAAATCTCTTGGACACAGTTTATCAGAACCAGTAATTTAAAAATACCTAAAATTTAGTAATTACCTTATGATATCTGGCTAAGATTCCACTGGAAAGCACATATGTAACATTATGTAATGTAATCCTAATTTTTTACCCTAAAAATGAATAAAAATTGAAATAACATTTTCAAATCTTCTACATTATTATTCAATCCAACATTAGTATTGTAACTTTCCTTGTTTTGAGCACCAAATGAAAATTCTTCAGGGTTCTACTTTACTTTGCCAGGCTAATAATTTTCCTTTTTTTTTTTAAATTTAATTTCAGAAGTATGCTTTATTTTTCAATTCAGGGATCACAAAGGTATTCAGGTTTCACTAAGAATCATTGTCTCCAATTCCTATCTTGTAATTTAAATCCATTGTTATAAAATTAAATTTGGATTATTCCATTTCTACTCTAGACCAGGCTGTTATGCTTATGATTTGAATTTTTTGATCAGCATGGAATTTTTTTCCAGTCTTTGGTTTCTGAGGAATTCAGTAGTTTTCCTCAGCATTTTCAGATATGAATCATAATTTTCTGTTTAAATTTTCTTTTAGATTACTTGACTCATATTAATTCCACTTCTGAGAATTTAATCTCTTATGACATTATATATTTACTTATATGAAGCAATTTGTTTTAATTCATTCACAATATTTTAAATCTATGTCTCTAAGAAATTTTGACCTTGTGATTAATTGTTTCATATGTGACAAGATGGGAAGTAGTAGAATTTCACATATTTTCTGTTATTCATTCACTCAATAAAATTCATCTATCATTTCCAAAAATTGTGACATTTAAATATAGTCAACAAGACAGTACAAGCAGCTGCTCATATTGAATTCCACCATGATAATGTTGTTTTACCTTTCCTCTGTAGTTCTGTCTTCAGGTGTCATTTGCTGACTGATTAACACTAGCTGTCACCTAAGTGACTCTATTCTGGGTATGTATTCAAAGAAACAAGAGTAGGCAATGTGTTTTTCCTTCTCCCTAATAGATTAGAGGTCTTAATTTTAAATATTAGAGTCATGCAAATCTTGTGAAGAAATCTGATTAATACTATAATACTAATTTCACCCTTCCCTATTGCTCTTAGTGTGAAACTTTTCCATTTTATACATCAGTTTGTTTTTCCCGAAAAAGGAGATTCTGTTTCTGCTGGTCTGTGAATATATTCACATCACAATTTCCATCTAAGATCAAAACATTCATGCATACAACTCTCAGGATTCATATACCTGTTCTCATGTACCTCAAATTATTCGATAGCATCTTTTGGGACTATATTGTAGAGTTCCTTAAAACAGACTATGAAGTGCTTTGCGCTGGGAACCATGTCTAAGTCCTGGTGGAAGACACTTAATTTAAATCTAAACTGCCACAGGAGAACATTCCAGTAGGTATGCTTAAGCTCCCAGCTCCCTTGGATAGACCTGAGTCTAATGCAAAGCTCACCCTCTTTCATTGGAAAGCGTGCACAGGGAAACACAAAGAGAAATTATAGCCTGAAAGCAATGACCTACTCAGGAAAGCATATCCTCAGGAAATTGGAAAACAGGATTTTAAATTCATTTCCACCTTAGGTGGTTTGAATTCACTTTGCTGACCAGCAAGGTGCAACTGCCAGGTTACAATTTTCCAATTTTAATTTTGAGGCTGGCATAGTGCCACCAGAAATGTGGTAATTGAGGAGCCAAATACTTAAACTAGACCTTGACCCAGTGTTGATCAAGAATAAATGCTAATTTTATTCCCTTGAACACTGGAGTAAGTGGGATTCTCCTTGGTATTCCATCTTACCTAAAAAAGATCAGGGAAATCATCATAATGTGATGCAGGTGGGGTAATGCTGTTACAGTGGAGCAACATCACACCTCTCTGTGGCTGGTCACTGGTTCCACAAATACACAATGAATTGTGCTAATTTTTTTTTTTTTTTCCACCTGTAGCTATTCTCATTGCTACATTACCCAATGTTTAATTTTGAGGCCTCTGTCTCTTGGGCTATCCCAAAGAGAAATTCTGGACAAGCCCTGTGCACAGGGGCCTGCTGGGGGCACAGCTGCTGTAATGTGCTTCTGCCCACTTGGCCATAGCTCACAGCCCTGGGCTAGAGAGAGTTTAGACAGTGGGGACTAGGACAAAGCAGCCAAATTTTTGTCACTTGAATGACTTAATTCAAAAATCCTAGAAGCAGGCAAAGGTACGTGGATGGGCTGAAAAAGAGCACCCCAAACTTCCCACCATGTAAGGCAGTGTGCCTGTCAAAGCGTGACCACACACAGAAACATGGCCTTGTAAGACAAGCGTAAACCACGGAGGCATTCCTCCAGCCAAGGATTCCTACAACATCTCCCAATCTGTCTATATTTGTCACAGACATGCTCTTTGACCACAAACAGGAGGGTGATACACATCTTACTCTTCTCCTTGTAAGACAGAGAAGAATGACATAACGGAGTGTTAAAACCCCAGCACAGCTGGGAAAGCATTCTTTCAGAGCAGGCAAGACAACATCACACATACTCCAAGAATCCAATCCAAAGCCCTGGAATAATTCAAGCATATGTTATGTTTTCCTGGACCCTGAGTGACTCCTAAACTCAAGCACTTTAAGAGATGACAGCACAAACACCTCTGGGGCAAACAAACACTCATGTAAAGACATACTTACGATTTCCCTTTCCCCAAATACACTTTTGGATGGAATCTGAGATAAGAATTTCTGAAGGAGAAGAATGTCAAAGAAAAGCCTCTATCTTTATTCAAATGAGCACTGAAAGATTTTTTTGTTTGGTATTCCAAAGCTGAGTTTGTGACATCTAAAAAAATCTGACCTTGGAAGGTAAACCATTGGTGAAAGCCCGTGTTTCTAAAGGAATGAACTACATGCAAAGATAGAAGAAAAAAAAATATAAATAAATGAGATGAATATTGAAAATGTTAGCCTGGCCAGAGTATAGTGAGGCTGTGTATGTTAACAAAGAGAGAACACTATTTGGTAATAAAACAATAAGACTAAAATTTATCTGATAAGAAGTCTTTAAGAATGAGAGAAACCCACATCACAGAGAGTATGTAATATTCATTGCTCTGTTTTGTAAACTTTGCAAGTGAAAGATAAGGAGTGAGACTGATTAGAGCTATATGGCGCTTTCATTTATAACTTTTAACACAATGTATACTGTGTTAAAATATTTGTACCCATTAAATGTGGGCTCACAATTTACCATCTAAGCTGTTCTCAGTGAATTCAACTTACCAAGAAACGCAAACACTGTCATATACATGGTAATTAGGTACAGATGTGATTATTTGACAAATAATCATAACTAATAATTGTCACTTCCTTGTTTATAAACCACTAATTTAAAACATGTGTGCACTGACCTAACCTCACTAGTGCACCCTTTTCTAATGTGGGGAGAAGAGGGAGAGAGGTTCAAGCTGTTATCTTTTCTACAAGAAAACTAACCTTTTGTTCTCTGGTTCTAACTTTCTGCTTCACAGAGTTGCTTAGCCCAGAAGCACGTTTCCCACTGGCTTCTGTTTTGCAACATTTGTCATGAAAAACCGCTTTAGGAGTAAGGAGCAGGAGGAGAGAGGCACAAGACATGGTATGTGGTTGATACCACTTCTTCCAGACATAGCAGTGAAAGTGGTTTACATCATTAGAGGCCTGCACACTCACAGACATGAAGGATACACAAGTATCTTCTCAGTCAGAAGAACCATAGTTTAGATTGAGGCAAAAACGTAATTGAGAGATATTTCTTGTGAGAGAATGAATCATTTCAGAGAGAGAGAGAGAGACCCAAACTACCTTCTCAATTTGCACATGAGCAAAATTTTCAGTTTGCTCATGAACTCAACATGAAGTCAGTAATGGCATTTAATAACCCCTCCTATGTTCATAAGAGACACATGAAATTTAGTTGTTTACATCTTGGAAAGTAAGAATTTAAATTTGCCCATTTACATCAGTAAAATCAAAGGTAATTTCACTTCAATTAATGATGTTATACCAAGGATAAACAAGCAATGTTCTCAGTAATGATTAAAATGTTAGATATCTAAGGTTGCACGTGTCACGTAACAGTGTTTACTTTGAAGTATGTTGTTTATCTGTACTGAAAAAATGTTAAACTCACTCTTCAAACAATTTAATTTAAGTTTGCAATCAAGTGCTGGTGTGGAGTCTTTAGGAAAAAAGAACAAGACTCTTAGTGAATGTTTATATAAAAAAGTACTGTTTACATTTCAGCTTCCCTTCAGGATCTTTAATGTAATGTTTATAGAAAGCAGACAGAAAACTTGTATGATTTTATTATAATGAACAATACCATTTAAATTAATTACTATACCTTTCTCCTAGATCACCATTGTAAAAAATGGAGATAACGGGTCTTGTAAAATCACAGGTAGTTGACTTCTTGTCTCCTTTGTACAGATGTTTCCTATAGCACATTAGAAACCCGACTTTTGACATCCCTGAAGATGCTGCCAAGATCTGCTCTCCACAGTGATATCAGTTCTGCTCTCCATGCAGAGGCCCTGGCTATGGTGAGGATGCAGGATGGGTGCACCCACACCCCTGGTCCTCAGAATACTCTGTCTGGGAAGATATCAGAGCATACCACAGATTCCTCCCTGTCCACAACCCCAGGTTGTTTTTGAAAGGAAACCAATGTACATACGAAGACGACATACACACAGATCTTCTCTTGGAGCTGAGTGAGAATGAAACAGATCCTGGTAACAAAACAACCGGAACTCAGAAGTGAAATGTGAACCGCATCCTTCTGCTCAACAAGGATTCAACATGTCCTTTGGGTGTAATTGAGCTTTTGTGAATCTGAATCTGCTAGAGCAGTAGACCATGCAGGTAACAAACTTTCCAATGTTAATTAATATTTCTCAATTAATTAATACCATTCTCAACTCTGGTTTTGAAAAATATTTTTTGTACTCATACCTTAAGGCAGACTTCAAGAGCAAAACCCATTCAAGATAAGAATTATACTTTTCTGAATTAAGTCCTTGGTCCTGCTTTTGAATTTATGAGTTGATCAAAATTTTTCTTACTACACTCTGAACGTTAGACTCCTGAGTCCTGCAGAGAGTCTGCACAGCTAGTGTATCCCAGAAATGGCAGACAATAATATCCTTGATCAACACATGACCACATGTAGGACCGCAACACCTCAGAATCATCCACCTCAGGAGAGACCGGGGATCATACACCAGTCTCTTCTCTCCAACAACATGCCACTGCATTGGCACCATCTTCCTTCCAATCCTCTTTACAGCAACCTATACCACATACTACCTCCCATCCCGGCCTTTTTCTCTCCTTTTTCTTTTTTTCGCTTCCATGACTCTGCACTCACTCTATAGAGCAGCCCCAGGAGCTCATTTCAGGAAAGGCAGTGGGAGCCCAGCTGGATATGCCAGGTTGCAGCCTTAGCTGTGGGACTGAGACAGACTTGCCAATCTAACAACTGAGGCTGACTCAGTGCTCTGACCATCCACCACAAATAAACAGCTGCTTTGGCTCCCAGGACTGGGAGAAAACCCCAACTACCTTACCTGATACTACCAAACCTCTCCTCCCGCCTCTTCTACTTTTTTCAAAGAGAGCAAAAGACTAAAATCAACCCTCTGCTTCAGAGTGATTTGTAGAAATCTCCAGCAGAAACAGTTTGCTTTTCTCTATTAATTATTAAGACTAATCAGAGTAAGAGGCTGTGACCAATATCTCTGACAAAAAAAAAAAGGCTCAGGAAGCTTCCAAATAAATTAACTTTACATAATCAGGCTGTTTCCTAAACTTTCAGCTTCAGAACCTCACATGTTTTGTTTTGGTTTGTTGTATTTTTTCCTCCAGCATAGCCTAATCTAAATTTTGTATGTGTGTGTGTGTAAGTGTGTATGAGTGTGTGTGTTTAGCATGAATATTCCAGCTTACTTATCACGGGAATTAGCCATGGTGATCCAGGGTCTCTATGCTCAAATATCTGATATACATGACTGCTTTACAATGACTTGATCAGGTTAACACCTTTGGGATCCTTGAGTCCATTTACTCTATCAAAACTAATAACATATTTTGATTCCATAATGATTGTGCATTTTTTTAAATATGTCATTTAAAGGCATACTTCTAAAGTAGATAATTTGGCCCCACTTTATTCTACAGACAGGGGTTCATTTTCTGAATAAAGTACATGATGTTTCCTCAGAGAAATTCCCTATGGAAAAATATGTATACATTTAAAGCTAAATCTGTGTTTTTCTAGATTAGTCTCTAAATAAATGCAAAGAATTAGACTTGGTATCAGGAGATTTAGTTCAATATAATTTGATTAAATTAGGAAGAAAAACAGGCCAGAAAACAACCTTTTACTCCACATCAATTCAGAAGGAAAGCTCTGTTGATGATCTGTCGTCCTCAGCTCCCCTTAGTGTCTGACCTCAGCATATTGAGACATCTGTTATTTTTGTGTATGACTGGGGTCAGAGAAAGAAATTGGCTTCTTTCATGTCCTGACACAACTGTGGAAAGAAAATTTCCAATACTGAGGTCAACTTCTCCTCACCCTGCAGAAGACAGAAACAAGTGGGAGCCAGGAATAACTCACAAATACAGTGAGAAATATATGTATATAAAAGTAGTTTAAAATTTAAAAATGGATACATTTACTTATTTTTGTCCACCATCATAGGAGAATGAAATATGTAAACTCTAGAGTGTCAGCAAAAGAAGTAGATTAATTTAGTTTATTAATGTACCTTTGACTATGGCACTGGGAATAACTTTGTATGGGTGTGTGGCAAAAGAGTACAGGAAAACACCAAAGGTACAGTGAAAGCCTGAAATTCATGGAATTATCACAGCTTTTCTGACTTCACTGAGTAAGCTGGCTTGCTAAGGTACATCAACCTGGTGTGAAGCTTTTCTCTGTCCTTGATTAACGTGTGTATAATCAATCCTAACCAGACACAACTCTCATACACCTGCTCTGGCTTTGAGAAAATTATTTGATGGGGTAGGTCTACAGAAGAAGTACTGCTTAGCCCTTGACTCATAATTTTCACTGACTAATGGTACTGCTTACCCAGACCTGGCTCTTACTTGCTCTCCTCAATCTCTCTAGTTGACCGCTGGAGGTTTGTTGAAATATGAGATGTTCCATGGACCCTCAGTTTCACTGAAGCAGTCAGCAATTCAAATTGTCTCTTTCCTGCCCCCTACAATTTGTCTGCAGGTTTGTGTCAGAAAACAAAGCAAAATACATCACCACTGAAAAAAAAAACCAAAAAAACCACAAAAAACCAGAGAAAAATAAAACCACAAAAAAACCCAAAAAAAACCAAAACCAAAACCAAAACCAAAACAAACCAAACAAACAAAAACAAAAAAA
>VXBB01007692.1:522953-647125 GCA_013399915.1 Illadopsis cleaveri | reverse complement strand
AACCAAAAAGAAAAAAACAAACCAAAAGCACAATCAATCATACTAAAGGCTCAGTGTATGTGGTTACCTTGTTATAAAAGTCTTAGCACCTTACATTTCAACAGCTCCTTCACAGCAAGTCCCCTGTGTGCAACTTGTTTCTTGAAAGCTCAGATGCAATTTTTTACATTCCTTTAGACTGGGGCTCACTCTACAAATGAAAGAGCTAAATTACACATCCTCTTACTGGCCAGAAGCAATATACTCGAAGAAATTTATTCACCTTAGATCATCCATGAATGAAAAACTGCTTACTGCAGAACTGTGTTACAGATATAGGGTCTGATACACACTTCTTTCAGTCAATACTTCTTTTTTTTTTTGTAAATTCCTTTAAAAACTACTAGAAATAATTTTTTTAAACATGGTTTTTATACATTAAGTAGTATAGAAGAAGAAAACTTAGTGTTTATCCATGAAAAATTGATTTTTAGAAATACTTTACTGTATCATATTTTAAATGTTTCTTGAGTGAATATTTTAGTTATTCCAGGACTTTATTATTTTTCCCTGTTGGTCAGAATGCAATCTCCATTTCTGTACTGCATTAGTTACATCAAAATGCTTGCTGTGTGACTTTGGGAAAGTCATTCTGATTAGTAGCAGATGAGTAACAGTCAACTAAAATCCCTCCCTAACAATGGTCAAAATCTTACTGTAATAAAGAATATTAGAAACATAGAAACATTAGGGCTGGAAAAGACTGTCATCAAGTCAAATCTTTATACTCATGTTTACTTATTTTCTTTATCTCTAAAGATTTTTTTTCCACCATTAGGCAGAAAAATGTCATTGATTCAACAATCTCAGAGCCTGTGTAAAAACAAAGTACTTAAAGGTAGATGGAAAATATTGAAAATTGTATTTAGCATATCTGTAATTGTCATTTGTCACCAAAACATTTCAATTTAGGCAGAAACAATGAAGAAAACAAACCAAGACACTGTCTAACAGATCTACCAAAACAATTATGTGTGTTTTGGTGAATAACAAGCTAATCACAAGATAATATCACAATGTTCCTTCCTGAAAAATGTGTAACACCTGGCAAGACTCTGGAGGGAAATGGTAAATGATGTCTTGAAAAGGTCTTTTCTGAGGAAGAGATGAAAGAAACAGGATTATGCAGCCTAAGGAAGAGAAGGATGGAAGAGAAAGAGTGGAACATCATGTTCTTCCAGCACGCCGATCATTGATACAATAGAAATAATTATTTAATTGGAGACATTGCTATTAGCTATGCCCACAAAAAAAGTGGAAAAGAAGATGAAGGAAAGAAAATTGAGGAAGTTACTCAGAAAATGACATAATCAAATATCAGAGTAGCTCGTCTGGAGGGAGGCTTGAGAGAGTCCACTGCTGGAGGCTTTAAGGTCTGGTGATAGAACTGTCATTCACATGCAAGTTGGATGCTGCTGACTTTCCATTACTTACTGTGCTGTGATCTGTGTTAGATTCTACCCTCGTGCTGTTCTAAGTACTATGAAATTTCCCAGCTAAAAGTCACTCAGTGTCTGCTTTGACTCTTCATTATTTGTGCTGAGAGAAAAATCATTCTATATCCTTTCAGGTCCTCCCTGGATAGTTTTGAAAACAGAAGATTAGTGACCAAAATGACAAGAGAGCAAATAATAAATTGTGAGAAATGGATACTCTTTGGCAAATATGCTCAGTTGCATGTGCATATGGGTATTGAAACAGAAAGCATTTATCAAAGTCTTCTGTGAGAAGAAATCAACTGTTTATTGAAGACAACAGGTTGCAAATTAGTGAAACAAACAAGTCTTTAAGATTACACCCATTGTTACAAACCATATGCAGGGTTTATCCAGGTCACTGTATGTTATAGAGGCAGGACCAGGTCCACCACTGATGGAGGCACTATTCAGCAGTCAATTACATTAGCTAAATAGAGGTAAAGGTCACCAAAATTCCTTATTTCATCAGGATGATTTTGGACTGAGCTATATTTTCTCCCCCTAACCTGCTGGTTTTATCAAAGACAAACCTGTCACTTCATGGATGTACAACATTCATTTTGTCATGTATTTACAGTGCTAAGGTCAGTTCTGGCTCACTAAGCCAGAGGAAAAGTTATCATTTCCATATCTAGAGTCACAGTGAAGTGTGTCATTATTGGCACCATTTGTCTGACCTTTTCAGTCTTGTATAAGACTCATTTCTATTTCTTTTTATCAGATCATGTTTAGCTTGTGTTTCTCTTGGTCTGAGATGTTCTTCAGTCTGTCATTACCTCGACTGTCCTCCCACAGAACTGTCATTCCTGAGCAGCTTTTCCTCTCTCTGTCTCTCTTTAACTTGGGTTGTTAGTAATATATAAATGTGATAGTTGCTTTCAACAGAACTAAACACTGGATGTAGCACAGTGTGTGTTGGGGGACATCTACAGGCTGATTCCTGACACAAAACTTTAACAGAGAAGCTTTTCCAGGCAAGTCAAGGACATCTCAGTCCCACCTAGGTTATCTTCCTTTTTTGTTTTAATTAGTCAGTCTTGAAAAGTTATATTTTCACCCCAAAACCAAAAATAATAAATCCATTATTCCACATGACATATATACAATTATAAGAAACTGCTCATTGCCATCATAATAGCAGGAAAACAATTATTTGATCTCAGAGCACTAGATGATGTGATGTTACACTATAACTCTTATGTTTGAAGATTTTGGCAAAGCAAAAACAAAACAAAAAAAAGTAGAAAATTAAATACTCTCACCTCCAAAGAAATTTTTGTTACACACTACTCTGATATCATAGCTTTGAGGTAAGCAATAGGTAAGTTTTTCACAATTTTTTTATTTTTATTAGCTTCCAAAAATCAAACTATTAAGAAAAATGAAGATTTGCCTGACACGTAAAGAGTATGGGTAAATCTAGCTGAAAATTCAATTTCTCACACATAAAATTAATATCTTTCTTCTGAGTCTATGAAGATGTCATTAACGCAGCAAAAAATCAGGTCTTCAAGGAAATGCAGTTCCTAGTGAACCCAGGGATGCTGAGGAATAGAGTAGGCCTAATTAGCCTATAAGAAGATGTATATTGAAATGTATACAATATTCATACTTAAGGTATGCATAAAAATATTTTGTGAGAGACAGAGTTACTGATGAACTTGGAGGATTTCCACCTGGAAAAGTCCTGTGGCTTTCATATGTCCTCCATGGCAGAACTCACCTATCCACCAGTGTAGCCTGGCTCACTTATAGCATAACTTTGCTGGAAGAAGTGTACAGCTGTCATTACAAAGTGTTTAGTTTACATATTCTCCAGTTCCCAAACTGTCTGGTCACATTTTACTTCAGTCACCACTGCTGAGAGCTCCCTCAGTTGGTCCAGGGGACAAGGCAATTTCTTATTTGAAGATTCTCAGGCATACCTGCCTAGTAGTTGAGTATATTATGAGCCTCAGTTCCAAAAAAACAGAAGTAAATGAAGCAACGTCCACATAAATTGTATTTTTGATCTGTGGCTCAGGGTTTGCTTGTTCAACTCTAGTTTACACTCAAAATTCAAGACTGTGTTTATGGAGGTGAAAGTTGCCTCATAGTGAAATTTTCACTAAAAGCCTAGTTTGTTGGGATTTTAGTGGACAGAAGGAATGCAAACCTGATAGATACCCAAAGACTTTTAATCAGGAGGCAAAGGTTGCATTCATAGCACCAAGTAAATCAGTCCTATTCTCTCCTCTGACATCTCATACCCAGATTTATGCAGGAGCTCAGCTGCACAAGTGCCAAGCAATCACACAAAAAAGGTCTGTGTGCTTTCAGCAGATATTCAGGGCTGTGCTCCCAGTGCTTATGCAGCTGAGCTATTGGCAGCCTCTTACTACACATTTTCCAGCAAAGGAAACCTTTTCCAGACCATTGATTTCTTTTTCTTCACATGTGCCAATGTATTCAAGTGACTCCACACAGGTGAAAGAGTTTCCCATATGAAGCTGAAGGATTGAAGGATCAGGGCTTTGGACTGGGAGCCCTTTGTGGAATACAGGCATCTACTTCCTGTGATTTTATTTCTTTAAATCACTGACTGATGCCAAGGTAATTTCCCTTTTTCCCAACTCTACTATGACTGAACTATGATGAAGAGTGACCAAAAGGATAACTAGTGAAAGAAGGGAAGAGAAACATTGAGGAGGAGCCTCTTGTGGTCTATTCAGACATCTGCAACAGAGGGCTTTTGAAACAAAAATAATATGGTATTCTCATTTGAGTCCATCCTAGAACTGCAAGAAAAATACAAATTAAGTTTCAGTTGGTGGTTAAAGACTCTAATCAACTGGGTTAAGGTGGTTTATTTTGCAAGTTTCCCTGAAACTCTGCAGAACATTTTTTGAAAAGGCAAAGTGGTAATGTTATTTGATATGAAGCTCATAATAGAAGTTTCCAGCCATAATTTAGTTGTTTATTGACTTTTTTCTTGTAATTATTGACTTTCCTTTCTGTAATAACTAATTTTCAATTTTCTTTCCTAACATTTCTTGTTGAAATACAACCAATACATGTGAAAGACAAAAACATTAAAACATTTTCCTTGTGTCTGGAGCAAAAGGTAGGTTCAGTGGTGTCTTGGTGATACTCTTAGTTACTCCAAAAATATAATTCACAGGCCCAACCCAAACTTCAGAAAGTTGTTTTAGTAATGAAACTTTATCCATACATTTAAATGCATTCTTCCCTAACAGCAACCTGGGCTAGACAGATTAGAACACCATCATTAAAATATGGGTCAGATTTTAATATAAGAATACTTCCTATGTTAAAAATATTTATCTGTACCATATGCTCACATTCCAGACACATATATCATAAAGCCATTCCTCCCTCTCAAGGTTTTCAGTCAGCACACAGTTCTTCTGAATATACTGAAAAATTGCTTATTTGAAGAGGTAAAGATGTCAGTTGTTAAATGACGCCATATTCATTATTAATTTGCCTGAGAATCCAGAAAGTGACAGTTCTCTGTAGGTCATGTAGCAATACAAGAGAAGCAAAGCAAGAGGCGGACCAATATGAGAACTGTGATGCCATTTCTGAGCACTTGAATTCCCTGGCAATTGGTGACAATGTCAGAAAGACCATGCACAAGCTTGTAGATTTTCTACCTATACACTCAAAAATTATAATATTTTAAATGCAGATTTCTTCCTCAAAATCGGCTGATAGGAGATTTAGGAAAGAACTTCTCTTTATATGCCCACAAATACTTTACTACCTTGAGGATGTCATAAAACCTGACGCAATCTGCTGTGTTTCAGAAATTCAGAAGAGGGAATTATTATATGTTACATTTCAATGTTAACATTTCATCATCCATTAATTACAGTGTTTTTTAATAGCAGACATATTGCAGTTCTTGGAGGATAACTTGTCTTCTGAACACCACCATGTTAAACTGATTGGGATACCAGGTTGCCAGAATGCTCTGGCAAATCACAAGATGCAGCTATGGAAAGGGCCAGTGAAAAAAACTCCTTGTAACAGAAGGATACAATTTCAGGGTCATTCAAGTGCTAGTCAAAGTCATCTCTGCTTCAGTTAGTTTTTGTACCACAGGGAAAGTATCTAGCAGGCATCTCTTGACATAGCTCTTTCTACTCCTGCAAGAGGTGTGGAAACCCAGCACTGCACTGTGGAAGAGAAGACATGACAATGACAATAGCCATTGCACAGCTACCTGGTATTTCTTCACAAAATACTCTCTAAAACAGTCACTATCAAAAGCTAAGACCATAAATCTACATCTTCAATCTTAAGGTCATACCAAGGTATCAGCATGGTGTACTATGCCTTTATAATTGATTCCCTGAGGATGATCTCTTCATAGGGATGAAAGCGATCAGCTTTCAGGGTTTTTTCCAAGTGAAATATTTGCCTCTGTCAGGCCAAGGCAAGGTCTTAGAAGTGTCTCTTGCCCCTAATCTGCCTCTTTCAGCAGATACAAAAAAGCTTGAATGTCCATAAGATACCTTATTTTCCTGAGAAGAGATGAGGTTTTCAGGCACAGCACAACTACTTTTCTGAAGGTCTTTTTTGGTCAGTTTCTTTATTGTAGTAAGAGACTTGTGATAGTGCCATCCTGTGTATGGACGGCACATGATAACACATAATGCATACTGGTAACACAGCCTGCTTCTTTGCACAAGAGCCAAGGTTTCACTCTTGCATCAACACAGGCCACCAGCACCCTGAGGGTCCAGCAGCTCTATATGTTTATCTCCAGCACTGCACAAACTGCTTTCCTGGCCACCCTTCTAAGTGAGTTGTCTAGCCACAAGACTTGCTATTACCCTATCACTTCCACATCCTTTCATCAGATGGAGACCTCATTCCACATCCCCATCCCACAAAATCTGTCTTTCTCAATTCCTGCTCTGTCCTCTTCACTTGACGAACAAAGGCAACTCCAGTGTCTCAAAAAGCATGCTTTTTCTCTTCACCTGTGTTGTCCTTGCCCTAGCAACCTTGAGGTAAATGCAGATTATAGGACATGAGGTATTTTCAAAGCAGGCTCTATGCTCTATGAACAGATTAAAGGTCACAGCAGGAAATTATCAGCATTCAAGTGACCAGCCCTCAATTACACCATCTGCAAAAACTGCTTGCATGAATCTCTTTGTAGCACAGGTGTTCTGAGCCTTATGGCAAACTGGACACAAAGGCATAGACCAGATTGTGTAAAACTCCTGGAGAAAATTGTTCTACACCTCAAGTAAAAAGCCACAAAGAGGGAGGGCCAGAATGAAAAGATTACTTCATGCAGAGAGATCTTGCATAAAGGAATTCTTCAAGAAGGGACAGGGAGGGGCTGCATCTATGGAGTGAGGACTAAATCTATTGAATTAAAATCAGTTGCAACAAGGAATGTACCTAAGCCCAGGAACTCAGCTACCTTTCCTATTGTTATTAAAATGGTCTCAGAACATGTTTTGGCTTCCCAAACAATCTTCTTTTCTCTCTCTTGTGCATGTTTTTAGAGTCTGAATGGACCCCTGTTCCCATCATAGGCAGCTGTCCTGCAAATGATCACTTAGATGTGAGGGGTGGCAGAGTAGAATAATGACAGTGATCTTAATCCACTCCACGATTCAGTGCCAGAGAATGGCCAAGGACAAATCTAGCCAGAGTGGATGAGACTGTATGGACTGCAGCTACAGCTCTTGCTAAGAGAGGCGAGTCAGGAAAACTGCCACGGGCAGAAAGGCCAGCTGAACAACAGGAGATTCACCCTAATGCATCCAGCACTAAGCTGCTCTTACTGTCCTTCGAGGCTGAACAGCCTCAGTCAGGCCTCCCTCCCTTGGCTGAAGGCTCAGCAAGCCTATTCCAAATGATTTCCTGAAAATAGTATTTCCTGTGTGCTGAAGACTTGCCCCAGAATGTTGTAACTCAGTGCAGCACTACCACACTCACTTTTAAGGGATTCACGTATCAGCAGTGCACCACAGCGTGAGAACTCCACTTCATGTATCATTAATCCTGCCTGGGGATAGGAAAACTAAGTAGGTGACCTTTAGAGATCTTTCCTATCCCTTTCTTCTATGATAAATATGGATTCAGGATGCAAACTTTCCATTTTCTTTTCTTTTTTTTAAATCATTCCCCAATTTCTATACTTCACCAAAAAGAAAGAAAATATTTAAGCGGATAATCCAAGCCATGTTCATTTAATGCCTGAGAAAATAGATAGGTCTGCCAAGCTCTGTCAGGCTCTGAGACCAATCAAGGGAGCCAATTTTTAATTCTGTGGATGTCCTGTGAGAATACTTGGCTAATATTTATATCTCTGCTCCAATTTGGGTGATTGCCTAACCTCCTCAGCTGAACTCATCCACTAACCCAATGTCAAGAGAAAAGAGATAGTTGTTTCTCCCTTGTGAAAGTTGCACCACAGGGCATCCAGCCCAATTCCAAGTCCCAAGCAGTAGCCACCAGGAATAAAAGATGCATAAGTCTAACTGCTCCTTTGGGCCAAGAGACTTGGGGTTTGTTGTGCTGATGTTTGCTGAGACTTCCAGTGATGCTCAGAGTATTTATTTATGCTTTCATATCTCAGTTCTGAGACATGATCCCTGAATATATAGGAACATGAATACTTTCCCTGAAAGGTTATGGGATTCCTCCTGGGCAGCATGATCAGGGTGCACTTTCTCAGACAGGATATGGAATATCCAGTTGCTTCTAATGCTGTTGCTTCAGCAGTGCCACTGCCAGCATATGGGAGAAAAGACTCAATACAAGATTTTGACAGAAGATTTCTTTCTAGGTCCCTCATTCATCCAACCATCATCTTCATTCTCCATCAACGCTGTCTGCATTGTAAAGATATACTATGAATCAAAAAAAGAACCAAAAGAATCAAAAAATAAAAACTTTTGAACCCGCAGAAAAAAAAAATCTAACTAAACTCAAATTATTTTCAATGATCAGTGACACAAAAGAGCTTATTGATTTGGAGTTTAGCAAAAGTTATATGTAAAATCAAAATACCATCATGGCCCGGGCCAGTAAGCAGCTCTTCCAAACACCACAAAGTCAAAAACCTACAACTCTTCTCTACATCATTATTGACCAAAGTCAACTCAAAGAAGAGAAAAAAGATGATTTTTGAGGGTATTATTTTAGGCCTCTTATAATTATGTCTTTAAGAAAGCCCTTTCAGAAAGCAGAACTCAGTGTGTTTGCTCTTGCTCACCTTTAAGCAATAGACTCCTGATTTTCCAAATTCCCCCAGCTTTTCCAGATAAGGTTATTTTTAACATACCTAATTGTTTACAGGTAAGTGCTCCTTTTAAAGTCACATGTTAACACAATGAAAAGAATTTTCAATGTCCATCATGAAATATGAAATAATATGCTTTGTAAATCAAAGGCTCTGCAGGTAAATGATAGGAAGTGCCATCTCTTTGTTCATTCACCAAAACACCTACAATTGCAGTAACATGATTTTCACAACCTAACTACTGATTTTTAAGCATCAGATTGACCACAAACTTTTCTGTTCTAATGTATTATAATAAAAATGCAGTAAATTCCAGAAGCAAAATTACTTACACATCCAAGTTGGTGGACAAGTTCCATATAAATTGATTGAATCTTTCCCAATATGGACACAATAACCTTAAACCACAGCATAACTGAAACTATAAACGTGCTGCAAACACAGTCCATATCCACCATGGACTTCTAGTCAGAAATTTCCATATTTCATAATTCACATATTTAATAAGTGAATGATGGACTCTCCATCTTTTACTTGAGAGGGAAATCTACTAATTTCTGGTAATTTCTTCTTTTTCAGTTCTGGGTCACAGGAATTTTGTCCACATCTGAGGGCCATTCCTGACAGCTTCACTCATTAAGGCTTATGGAATTCTATTTCAAATCTCAGAGCAAAACTTTTGTCACAAATTTGAAGTAGAACAGAAGAAAACCAATCTGTTTTTTCATCACATCTAAGAAAAACATATCCTGTTACTCCCCTTTTGCTGGTTCCTTCTGCTCACAGTGTGAAGATCTGTCTCTGCTAGACCAGCTAATTTCTTGCATCACCTTCTGTTACACACTCCTACAAAAGAAATTTTACATTTCAGGTGTGACTATGTTATTTCTCAGACTAAAGTCACACAAGCTGTTGTGTTGGATACAGATTAAATCACTCCAGTCTCCAGATTTTCCTTAATGCTCATTCCTGCCCTTCTACTCCCATGATGCCAACAGGATACATTTGTTTGACCATTTTAAGACTCAGATTGATAATGAATTGGTTTTTTAGCAGGCATAAGTTAAGAAGCAGGAAATTCAGGTAGGTACAGAACTAACAGCTGGGAGTGGAGGGGATGAAAATAAATAAATCAGATATTTTCTTTAATTAGTTAACTTGTGCAAACAGGCTGTATGTGCACTTGGCAAGTGGAAAAGCTGACCAGAATAGTTTAAAAAGGAGACATCCTGGTGTAGAGGTCAGATTTAAATTTTGTTCAACAGCAATTTTAGCAGCAGAAATGAAGGGAACTGGGGCATAGAATGAGATTCGTGACTAAGGATGGGAACAAAGAGGCAGGAGGAAAGGGTTTCCTAAACCAGAGTCTCTGCCATGACTACTACAGAACAGCAACACGGGGCTCTGTACCTGTACCTCTGTACCACAGCACATGATCATACAAACCTCAGCATCACAAAAGCTGTTTGCAGTCTTCCCTTGAGAGCACAGCCCCATCAGCCTGTCTCCCACTGAGCACCCACTGCCTTCCTTTTGAGGAGGAGGCCACTTTCCCAGCCAAGACTGTCAACTGCCAGACATCTCTACAGGCTCTTCAGAGACTAGCTTTGACAATCCAGGACTCAATCTTCAGAAGAGTTAATAATTTCATACAGACTTATCACCTTCTGTCACAGATTAGCTATTTTCTCATTTTAAAGATGTCTGTCTCCCCTGTCAGATCAGTTCCTGTGTCTATACAGCTCTCCTACATATGGTGAGAAATTTAGTGTTGTGAATGGAGCTCTCTGTCCTTGCTAAGCTGGGGGCTGACTGTGCTCCTGCCAGTGTTTGCACAGCAGCCTGCTAGGAGGGAAGACAGTCTGGCTGACAGTGGAAGTACACCCCGATTGCCAGAGTAGTTTGATCTGAAGAATAGATGTCATTCTCTCATAACGCTGGTATTCCAAAGCTACTGAAAGTTTTTCAAAGTTCACAAAAGGCAGGCACATCTCACAGCACAGAAAAGTGTCTTGAAAGTCAGAGGAAAGGATGAGGAAGCAAATCTGTTCATATCTGTTCCTCTGCATTGCCAAGGACTCCAGACTAACCTTGATTCATACTGCCTCTACTCCCTGTTTCTAATCCACATCACGGAAAATTGTATGACTAGACAAGAGCCAAATAAAAGGGGTATTTCTAGTTGCAAGTGCTGGATCCACCTTACAGGCAGAAAGATGTATTTCCTCTCGCTCTCAGGTGGTCAGAGTGTACACTGGGAGACCATAAGAGGCACTGGTAGTCATAGACTTGTTAGGAAATGTAAGCCTATTGAAATCCATCTTAATCCACAAAACCAAGATAGCACTACAAAGTACTCTGCCTAAGAGGGAGCTGGCCTTCCTACTTCTTTAATCCACATAAGGCAGTGGCTTATAAGCTTTTAGGCATTAGTGCCAGTGATCATTATTTCAAAATGTCAAGAATACTATTTAAAGTCTTAGTCCCTTTGCCACCCTACATCCCCTTGTTTTTCTTTTTCTTGCATTCTTGAGAAATTGAATGGAAATTTAAATCAGTTCCAGTTCACCTGCCCCCCTCAGCTTCCCCAGAGCAATTCATCAGTGTGCTGAGAACTGTCTGCTAGGCAATTCACTATAGGTATGGGCTGCATTAATTCAGAAATGAATTAATGAGGAGAAATGCAAGCAGGAATGGAGGAAAAGATACAACCAGATAGCAGGTTTTTAGAAAAAAAATCAAAGTAATGTATTTAGTGTTGCTACTTTGGTAGCAACATTTGTTTTATGAGTACTATTAAACTAGTTCATATATCTCAGCTAAGACCTGGAAATAAAAGTCTTCTTTTAGCTATAAAAATGCAGAGTAAGCTTCAGAAGTGACTGTGCATCCATAAAAAACTGGCATCCAGCCCGGAGAAGGGAAAAGCTCCATTGAGGTAGGCATTCATGTACTCATTTATAATTCTAGACTTTGAAAACTCCCATTTTGTCATTTTATGTTGTGGTAAGAGTAAACTGACTAGTAAAGTAAAGAGTAAAGTGACTCCTCATTCTGCTACATCAAGAGATGCTCTTCCAGGAAAATATTACCAAGAGTAATCCGATTGATCTTCTGGATGAACAGAGTTCAAACATAAAAATACCATAGCCTTCATCCTAATGTAAGAGTAGAGAACCATGGGCTTGCAGCACGAGGGGCAAAGCCATAAGGTCTTTCCCCTGAGGGAGGAATGCACTCAGAGGAGCCAGATAGGTGTGTGAACAGCACTAAATCCTAGCTTCAAAGCTCTTCACTTCCTTCTCATGTGGATTTGAAGAAAGAAATAAGGAAGAATTTATTTTCAAATCCTGTTTTTAGTGTGTTCTTCCTTCAAAATAAATTTACCAATTTATGTAAACAATCCCCATGGCCTCAAGCCCTAGGAAACATAAGTTTCCTTTCCCAGAAGCTCCCATATCTGCCATTCTCCAAACAGGCCATGGAAACTTGGCCAATTTCATCACTCTGCCAACCCCAGAAGAGTGTATTGGCAAAACAAGACTTACCCTCTTTCTTTTATTTTTCACTTTTAATAACCTATGTATCTTAAATGATGTCTCTCTTGAAAGATCAGTACTTGGTGTCCCAAACTCTATCGTTATGCAACTCTCACAATTTTTTTGTTATTTTTTAGCAAGGACCAGCACTGAACTGGTCTATCCTTCTCTTTCTTGTCATGGGGAAAAAAAAAAAAAAAGTACCCAAATACCCTCACCAACCAGAAAATTTCAACAAGGGATAGTGCTGGATTCTGCTCCTGGGATGCAGCAACTCAGGGTGTAGGTACNGGGGACTGTCCTGCTCTGCTCTGGGGCAGCCTCACCTTGAGTGCTGGGGGCAGTTTTGGGTGCCGCAATATAAGAAAGACATTAAAATATTAGAGAGCACCTAAAGGAGGGCAACAAAGATGGTGAAGGGCCTTGAGGAGAAGCCATATGAAGAGTGGCTGAGGTCACTTGGTCTGGAGAAGAGGAAACTGAGGAGAGACCTCATTGCAATCTAGGGCTTCCTTCTGAGGGAAAAAGGAGAGGCAGACACTGACTCTGTGGTGATCCAAGGGAACGGCCTGAAATTGTGTCAGGGGAGGTTTAAGTTGGATTTTAGAAAATGGTTCTTCCCTTAGCATGTGGCTAGGCCCTGAACAGGCTCCCCAGGGAAGTGGTCACAGCACCAATCCTGACAAAGTTCAAGAAGTGTTTGGACTCTTGGGCACCTGGTGAGACTCTTGGGGATGATGCTGTGCAAGGCCAGGAATGGGACTCAATGATCCTTGTTGGTCTTTTCCAGCTCATCTTATTAATCTGTGATTCTGTGATTCTCTGTGTGTACTGATCTCTGTACATGGTGGCAATGCTGGTTAGACTCACAAGGCTCAAGTGAGTATATTTTATGCCAAGAAAGAAGCAATAAATTACAACAAAGAAACACAAAGATTTATTTTTGCAGCCAGCAGTGTACATGCAGTAATAACACTGTGTGTGATAATTAATGAAAGACTTGTCTGCAACTATTTAGAAGGGTGCTATAGAGTGCTAACCTTGAAAGAGCTGATGGATGCCATTTGAATACATAAGGAAGAAATGGTTTGTTTAATCGCTGAACACAATAAATTAAGATTGCACATTATTTTGATTCCATGGGAAACATGGTTCACTGCATTTATATTTTCAAAACTATGCTTAAAATGGGCCAACTTCGTAGCCTAAGAACAGAACTTTTTGCTGCCAAACAAGGACATACATTCAAATCCCAGGTTTGGTAGGATTTAGATAACACAATCTGGGGTAGAAATGAATAATCCTGATTTACACCACAAAAATGTTATGAGCTCACAGAGGTCAGATTGATAGTTTTGGTGAACATGTGGCAAGCCTTTCCAGACATCTCCATGCAATATCAGCCTACACCGTGTATAAACATGGAGACATAAATAAAACAAATAGAAATGCAAAGACGTTTCATCTTTCCATTTTATCGCATCAGCAACTTCCCAACATCAACCCCTCTAACCTGGAACACTCAGTATATACTTGTGCTCCCCTGTTGTAAGGAAACACAACAATTTGCTTCATTGTAGTAGAGCAAATCAGGAACTAAATGGAGAAAACACTTGGAATTGCTGAGCCTCTAACGACTGAGCTGCTTAAGAATATCATAAATGTTCATGTTCTTTGAAAATAAAGCCTGCATGATTTAGTGACCTTAGTATATACTGAAGATTCCATAGATTCCATCTATGGAATATGCTTCCAAGATGTACTTGAAAGTAGAATATTGTTCTCTCAGCAAAGGGAAACTTTCTCTTTTGATTGTTATTATAAGGCTTATTCTAAATAGATTTCTTATCAAATTGCCTAAAGAATATCTTGACATACTGCAAGATACAGCATAGTATGACCTACTTATTTACTTATGCAGAACTCAGAATTTCAAGGGAATGATTATACTGGATTAAGTATGAAAGATTCCTCTACTCAACAAGTAGATACAAGGTAACTCTTCAGTAAGTCACTATTTGATATGGATACACAAATTAATCTTAGGGAAGTGAACTCTGTTAACTATGATCAGGAACCTAGGTGACTTTTAGCAGTGATAAAATTTTTCTACTGAGGTACCTGCCCCTTTTCCCAATAAGAAATTTTATCAATCAAGTGCTTTCTAAAGCACAATCAGAACTTCGTTCTGGCAGGGGGGAGAAACTGCAAGGGAAGGATAGAAATTGCACTGTTATCATCCCTCTGAAAGAATGGCCAAAAAATTACCACCCCATATATTGTTACTGTCCTATTAATTGGATAGATATTTCTTGATCCTTCTAGTATGTCTCAGTCTTTATCTTAATATTTGCTATTTTAACTATTATATAGTAACTTTTATTTCATCATGTTTTAGTAAGATTTTCTGTTTACGTGTATTTCCATTTAGTGGTTTGTGCAGTACAGCTAATTTTGCTGGGTTCTTTTATCCCATCATCTTTTTGCCAAATAGCAGGTAATATGAAGTCAAAGCCACAATGAAATAATTGAAAACTTGTCACAGATTACAAGCAAAAGAAGTTCAGGATAGAGTTTATAACTGTAAATTGTTCTATCCATCTAAGCTTCTCTGATCCATAGAGGAAACTTCACAAAAAGACACCTTTAGGTGAGTCAATTTCCTTTATCTTTTTGAGATACATAACTGAAGTTGTCTTGATTAGTTACTGGCCTTCTATAAACTAAGCCTGGCTACATCTGCTTCCAGAACTGAATTTAAATAGCTGCAACTTGATTACACATACTTCACATTTGGAAGCATGGATGTTTCTGGTATGTGGTTAGGATTGCAATTAGAGTGTTCTTCCTTGATTCATGCCTATAAGCCTAAGCACAGCCAAGTGGGATAATGCACAGATGTAGCTCAGGTTTGCTTTTGTCTGTGTGCTGAGAGCTTCTCTGTGGTTGCAAAAAAATCAAATCAGGATGAGGCAGTAAAGAATATTTCTTAATGACACAGTCAATATCAATGTTCCAGCATGAAATATTTCTTTAATGACCACACTCAGTCTTTATGTTCAAATTAGGAAACTGAGACATGGGCTTCAGTCATGCAACACCACGGGAATGGGAACACGGAATCACATTCTAGCAAGTTTTCATAGTATATTTATCAAATGATGGCAAAGAAGAGCTAAAGTCTATTATGCAAGTTTAAAAACCAGAAAACAGTACATACAAATAGAGATATCATTTCTTTCCCCTCACATTTGTGTTTGATTGTGTTCTCCCTTAGCCCAAAAACATTGGAAAAGCTGAGTATATAAACAGAGGTGTCTATTAGAGGGATTAATCCATATCAGTTCATTAATGACAGGCTATGCCAAATCAAGCCTGTGTCTGTCTTTGCTGACTTTCTTGGCAATCTGATCTATCTAGACTTGGGTGAATATGATAGTCTATTACATGAGATATTAATAGATAAACCATGAAAAATAGAAGCAATAAAAACATTATTAAAGGCTGAAAACAGCTGTGGGTAGTGTTGAAAGGTGAAGTATCAGATTGCAAGAAGAAAAAGGAGCTATAGCATAACCCTGAGAGGCTTGGTTTGGGGAGGAGTTTTATTACAGATTTTGTCACAAAAAGCAGCATACTTGTAGGGCTTGCTGATGACACAGTTGGAAAGCAACACCAGAGGGAGATCAAAACAGCATACAAGATAGACTGGTGATCACTGGCAAGAGAGGGACATAAGAAACAAGAGTGGGAATAGGATAAAATTCCAGTACATGTCTATGTACAAAATGACTAGTAAGAATTTTAGGTATAAGCCGGCACAGTCTCACAGTGTAAAATGAGAGGCAATGAGACACTGTTAGGCAATCATAAAATGGCTACATATTCTCAAATGTTATAATCTAAATATGCAATACAAAGCAAAGGGTTTTTACCTCCACCAGAGGCTGTGTCAATACCATTCCATAAGGTATGGATGGGATGAGGAGACATCAGGCACAGTTGTGTCTGAAAAGGAGTTGAATGCTTGAAAGCGATGAACAGAAAGAATAAATATATGTTATCCAGGCTTGTGTAGAGCCTTTCTACGGCACAGAGCCTGAGTCCTTTTCCAATGAACTGTTTTCCACCTAGAAAAACTTTTAACAACTAATCAGAGTAGATCATGTTTTACAGCATAGAGGTAGATGATGACTACTGTTCTCATTAATACATGTAGGGTTTACTGAAGCTAGTTATCTGCTTGTAGTGAAACAGTGCTGGGTCTCAAGAGGATTACAGGAAAACACAGGGGTAGAAAGTTAAAGCTGGCAAGATCTTCTGCTTATCAGTTCTAGAAAGAAAAGGCAAAAAATCCAAACTGTCACTGATGAAAGTAAGGCCAGACAAACTGTGTCAGTGGCTCCTCTCTGGTCTTTCTTAGTGATCTATACAAGGACACTCAAAGGGCTGATTTTGAGATGGCATTAAATTCTAGCACATCCCTAGTTATTTGGTGTAAGGCCTTCAAAAAGGTCAATTTTAACAAGAAGTAACCAAGTTTGGTGCTGAGACATCTTAACCTTCTCAGCTGGTTTCCTCCCAAATACCACTTTAAGAGCAGACAGTTTGAATTGTTTCCACAAGCCCAAGAATAAGGGGTCGTACTGTTTATTTAGTTGCATTAGCATATAGTGTTAACTTGACACAGATACAGATCAGGAGGAAGATCACTGTAACTTTTGTGTTTAAATTCCAAATTAAAAAACACACTGAGATTGTACAAGAGGATGTTGATTTAGAAGCCCAACTTGTTAAGTTTGGATTCAACCAGTGACTGAATTAAAAATTCAATCTCTTAATCTCCTTTACAATAAACCCACAGAAATAACCTTTGTCAACACAGTTTCTCAAAATTCAGCATCCACCAGCTCATGTAGAGTTTCCATACAGTTGTCACCATGAAGAAGTTGACCTGCTCTCCCAGGATCTCTCTGTGTAGCCTGGAGGTTTTCATGGTTTATCTGTTACTTTTCTCTAGCTCACAGCCCTCAAGGATATCCTGTTTCTGTTAGTTCTATTGCTAATAGAACGTTGCAGAAATCAGAAGAGGCCTTCCCTGTCTGGTTCTTAATTGAAACTATACAGCAGTGAACAGAAGTAATACTGGTAAAGTCATTTAGAGGAAAGTAAGCTTGAGAGAACATCTAAACCTTTCAGTATCCTTTGGGTGTGTGACATGCAGATGTAGTAAGGATAAATTCTTTCAGTCTGTCTCCTAGTTAGCAGCTGCAGGGTTGTCAGCTCACGATTCTGGGCTTTACTGAGGTACTGATAAAACTTGAGGGCCTACTCCCAAATACTAAAATGGATTTTCTCACAACAGTACCTCAGCTGATTAGAAGGGTAAGATGTCTCAGTACCAAATATGGTTACTATGTTGGTGTCCTGAGCTGCTTTACCGGCTAGCTTGCTCTCTGACCAGCATATAAGGAAGGTTTGGTGGGTCTGAACCTCAGGCTGGAGCGTGGTCGATGGCGTGGAAGAAAAGAGTGGACTCTTCATGTGGCTTTCACTAGGCTTTATTCCACCCAGGGAGCTGCCCACATGCAAAAGTGAGCTCTGGCCCTTTTTTTCTCACTTTAAATACTCCAGGGGCGTACCCCGAGCAGGGGAGTTACCTCTTGTTAAAATTTACTTTTTGGAGGCCTTACACTAATGAAGTCCATCCTTCCAACATGAAAACATGCTCTGGCTAACGTCCTGGCTAAGGTGTTAGTTTTGTTTGAAAAGCAATGTCCTGTATCTGGAAAAAAAATACAGGTGTTGATGTATGCTCTCCCTTATTTTTAATCCAGATTTCTTGGTTAAGAATTCAGTGGTTTTGGTAATCTTACCCTTCTCTGTGTCTCCACACGCCATGATAAGACACTCCATTCCTGTTCACCTCTACACTCCTTGGGAACTTTTTTCTTCTATCTAGGTGTCGTATACACTTAGTTTTACCTCAAGGTCCTCATGTTCTTGAGTTTAGTAACTCTAAAAGTGCAAAAGCTGAAGGAAGGGGTTTTTTATACCTCCTGCTGCTGCTTAGTGGCTGGAAAAGTCTCCAGCTTCATTTCCATATGATGCAGTAGGAAGATCCTGCCCCAAAGAAAAGGGCAATGCTTTCTCTTGCTCATCACTGGTAATCATGACAATCATCTCTCATCTGAGATCTGTACGGATCTCATAAATTCTCAACAGCACATTTGGGATAGCCTCTACAGGTGTCATTCTACATTTGCTCACTGACAGACACAAGGAATGCAGCCACTGATCCACAAGGGTTTGATGACTTTGTGGGTGACACAATGCCGGACGCTGCCAGCTGCCCATGTAGTCTCCAGAAACAGGACATCCCACTTTCCTTGCCCAGGGTAATCAGAGGGACAGCACGTGAGGGTTTTGCATACAATATAGTCCATCTGAGTCTACTCATAATCTGCTACTGTAGGTTCCATACTTGATCTTGGTTTAGGAGTTCAGAGAGAATTGGAAAACAGAAGCTGGAATAACATTGCTCTGCTTCTAGTATTGACAAGGACAGTTCTTTGCCTGTTTGAGCTAAGCATCTACATCCAGCAACACAAAAAAGCACTGAACACAGACTCTATAGCAACATACCAAGAGGCTTGGAGAAAGATGCCTGTTGCTATCTGATTCAACAACACCATGTAACACATCATAAACTTGGTTGTGGTTACTCTATTTTGTATGCAAAAGATCACAATGATATTTTCTGTGTACAGGGCTGTTGTTCCTGGCTCCAAGATGTCCTGCTCTGTGGCCAGTCCACTCTGCTGAGAAGAATTCTCTGCTGAGAATCTCTGGTAGAGAGAATGGATTGGTCGCTGCTCCCACTGCCTTGGCATCCTCCCAATGAGTTTGCAGTAGTGCTAAAGCCAGATAAACAACACTCCTGGTTGAAGTGATTTATTTTTATTAGTTAAAAATTAATATAAAGTATGGACGTAATGTGAAACCATCTTTACTTAAAATATTCCCAAAGGCATAATAAATTTTAATTATCTTAAAATTGTAGCCTCGTTTAGTGCACTCTCAGTTCCTCACACAAGATGGCAGCTCTTCTTTCCTTCTGCTCAGCTATTCCTCAGTGAAAGCTGTCCCTTTCATGCTGACACTGCAGGTGCTACTGCGACACAGTACTAAACCAAACTGGCCCTGAGACTCTCATCATTACTCACTCCAAAAACGGCATCTCACACAGAACAGCATGGTTTGTGAGGAGCAGCACTCCTCACATTGTTTCATTCAATAATCCATTTATCTAATTCCAGCAAGTAGCAGTAACTGGCTTGTATTTGTGCTGGCTTTGACTAAGATAAAGTTAATTTTCTTTGCAGTAGCTGGCATAGGGCTGTGATATGGATTTGGGCATGATAATACAGAGATGGGTTTTTTACTGCTGAGCAGAGCTTACATAGAGCCAAGGCCTCTTCTGCTTTTGTCCTGCCATGCTGACAAAGCTGGGGGTGCATGGGAGATTGGGAGGAGAAACAGCCAGACCAGGTGACCCAAACTGACCAAAAGGATACTCCAGACCATGTGATATCATGCTCAGTATATAAAGTGGGGGCAAAAAGAAGGGAGGGATGTGATGGGGTTTGTCTTCCTAAGTCACTGTTATGTGTGATGAGGCCCTGCTCTCCTGGGGATGGCTGAACACCTGCTTGCCTGTGGGAAGGAGTAAATAAATTCCTTGTTTTGCTTTGCTTTTGTGTGTAACTTCTGCTTTCCCTATTAAACTGTCTTTATTTCAATTCAAGGATTTTCTAACTGTTGCCCTTCTGATTCTCTCTCCCAATCCTGTTGGCAGGGGAGTGAGTCAGGTGCTGTGTGATACGTGGTTGCTTGCTGTGGTTAAACTTCAACAGCACTGCATGTTGTAGTTTTTCAGATTTGAAACTGCAAACTAAAAGGGGGGGAAAAAACCAAAATCACTTCTTTCAGTTCCGATTACAGGACATTCACTTGCAGAGAAGGACATGAAATCCTATGCTCAAACTTTTAGGCTGTGTCTCCTACTACCCTGGCTGCACCATGATTTAGAGAAATGTAGCTATTTACATTTCACATTTGGTTTAGCCCACTAAATAAGTCAGTGTATTTCAAGCAAGGCAACTGAAAATTAGGCCTTTGTAAAATTCCAGCTTACTAGAAAATAAATACTAGTAAATACCACTAATAAATAAATTCTCCAGCCTGATATCTCTTTGGCCCCAGCACTGCACTGAGTGTTCCTGTAAAGTCAGAAATTCTGAAGTGGATCTAACAATTAATGTTTCATAATGTCTTGTCAGAAAAGATGCCAAATTGCCAGCACTGTTTCAAACTGTTTCATTTTGAAATATGAGTCAATATACACTGTACAGCTTCTGCTCAGCTGAAACTTCTTAAGTAGGTTGTGAGATGCCTTATTCTGTGGTGAGCCAGCCCTCAGTTGGTGTGAAGTGGATCTCTGCGCCATTGCCACCAGCTTGGCCTGTCCCATTTTCAGAAGAGCCTAGCAGAAATACTGAAGCACCTATGGATCATATTCACAGTTCTTCCAAGTGAACAGTCCAGATATTCTTCTTAGGCCATCCATGGTCATGGCATAATGTAGGCTCGGCCCGATAAATATTTGTTCTAAATATATAAATCTCCTCTAAAGTTCAGCAACCGGCAGCTCAGAGCCTAGAAGACAGCAGCAGCAAGAAGAGAAGAGAGCTGACCCTCTTCCCCACCCGATGTCCCCCGACATTCTAAGCGTCCCGCAAGCGGGAGGCCAGCAGGTGTCAGCAGGAGTCTGGGAATGGCACAGAAGCACACCGACCCCAAGAGCGGCAGAACTTCCTCGCTGATAGAAACGGAAAAAGAATTTTTACTGATTAATCAAAAAAAAAAACCCAACCAGCCAACAAAAAGAAAAACAACCCACAACCAAAACCCAAACCCAAACACAAAAACCCACGACTTTTTAAGTGGGTGGTGATGTCAAAGGAGCTACCGGTCCCTTCCCTCCGGCTGACTCCCGCCAGCCGTGGAGCAGCGGCTGCCGGAGCCGGAGCCGGAGCCGGAGCCGGAGCCGGAGCCGGAGCCGGAGCCGGAGCCGCAGCCGGGCCCTCGCACCCGCAGTCCCTCCCTGTCCCCGCCCCGGCGCACGGCCTGTCCCGCAGCAGAGCTCGCTGCTGGGGAACTTACCGGGACCCTGCAGGGCTTTGGCGCAGTGCTGCGGGTCTGGGGCCGCCTGGAGCTGCCCACCTGCCGGCAGATCCTGTCCCGCTGCCGGCGGCCAGGGCTCCGGCGGAGGAAGGGCAGCGGCTGCTGCGGGAAGGGCAGAGGGATGCACCGGCTACTCCACTCAACGCCGAGGCCTCTGCGACTCTCTTCTTTATCTCCCAGTCAATGCACCCCTGTGTACGTTACGGCAAATGTGACCTAATTAATTGAAAGTTCCTTACTTCTCAATTAAGGTGCAAATTAATTTATATTTCATCTCTTGAAGAACGTCTGGTAGCTGAAAAAGCATAGGAAGATAGTTACCATAGAGAATTTACCATGGTAACTTGTCCTGTGACAGCTTGTTTGTATATCAAAGTCTTTATTCAAATATCTGTCTTCCTCAAAAGCCCTGAGAAGTCTGGCTAGAGAGACTTAGCAGTTACCACACTTGGGGATTAAGTGTCCATCATCAGTCCTCTGCACTGCAGCCCTTGTTCCTACAAACACCTAATGGATCCCTTTTGTTCCAAACAAGAGAAAGATCCTACGGGGCCCTCAGCACCATGGAGCAGTGTTAAATTAACAAATTGAGTCAGGCCCTTTGATAGAATCATAGAATGACCCGGGTTGGAAGGGCCCTTAAGGATCATCCAGTTCCAACTCCCCTGCCATAGGCAGGGAACATTCTACTAGAACAGGTTGCTCAGAGCCCCATCTGGCCTGGTCTTGAACACCTCCAGGGATGGGGATTCCACAGCTTCTCTGGACAAAGGGTGTCAGTGTCTCATCACCCTTATAGTAAAAAAAATTTTCATAACATCCAATATAAATCTATCCTACTTCAGTTTAAGACTCTTTCCCCTTGACCTATCACTAAATGTCCCTGCAAAAGGTCCCTCTCTGGCTTTCCTGTAGCCCCCTTTAGGCACTGGATGGTGCTCTAAGGTCTCCCCAGAGCCTTCTCTTCTCCAACTGAACAACCCCAGCTCTCTCAGCCTGTCTTCACAGAAGAGATGTTCCACAGGTCAATGTCTTTCTTGTGCAAGGGAGCCCAGGTGAACACAATATTCCAAGTGGGGTTTGACAAGGGCAGAGTAGAAGGAGAGAATCACCTCCCTTGACCTTCTGGTCATGCCTCTTGTGATACAGCCCAGGATACAATTCTTACTGAGTTTCTATTTGCTTTCTTATTTTTTTTCTTTTTCTTTCTTCTACAGACAAGTTTGGCAATGCAGCAGTATAGCCACTTTAAACAGAAATATGAGATTTACTATTAAGTTGGATCTCCAGCACTTAAAACATGTTACTTTATGAACATATGTAGCTAATGTTACATCTTGAAAAAAGGTGAGAAAAACAAAAAAACACGAAAACCATTTTGGTAACAAAGTCTTGGGTTGCAAACGAAAAGGTTGGGGGGTGTAAAAATATTTTGATGTATCATTTTCAGATACATTTTCTGGTTTAGGATAGGGTAGCATAATAAGATCTTCCAGCAGGTCTTCAAGAAATGTAAGACGGAATAGAGTACAAGTTGTATCACATCACTCTTCTTTAGATTTTCCAGGGTGTTGGTGAGCCAGTCAGGGTTTGTGTTTATCCTGTAATCAGGGCAATGAAAGCTGTTCCACAGCTTGTATCATTGCAGTGGGATGCCCTACACCAACCCATAAGTTACTGACAGTCTGTGCATGCATATATTTTTGCCCTCATTCCCAGGTTTACAAAACCATTTTTCATTAACAAATTGTAAAAATCTAATACCTACAGTATTTAGTGGCTCCACTCACTGATTGAAGTTCTGAGTGTGTAATGACTTTCCCTGACAGACAGTGAAAAATAATTCCTTGTAACATAAATGGTGTAAAGGTAACATAAATGATGTAAAGTACAAGAAGGTTCTTGAGAAAACAGTGCATATTGTTTTTATTTAAAGGTATGTCTGAGGGTGTGTTTTCTCTTTTCCTGAGATAGCTATAAGTGTAAGGTAATACTGATTTAAAATTTATTTTTAATGTTAATGGAGTTGAAGGCTCTATAGATAGCAGCATTACAAACTGGAAACAACCTGCTACTTCTGGACAACACTGTGCAGCCAGAATGGCCAAGTGCAAGTGCCCAGCCACAAACTGAAAATACCCACTGACCTCAGGGGGAGTTGCACATTCCAGAAGAGTCTTGGGAACAACCTTGAGACATCACATGGGCTGCCGTCAACTCTGGTGGCAGTTTAGCATGCCCACCCAAACAGAGCCCTCCTGCACCCACTGCATTTGAGTTTCCCTGAATGCTAAGACAATGTGGCTTGTCACCACACTGAGCAGAGAGGAGCTATGTGCTCACACAGGCAGCAGAGGATGGAGGGCTCAGGGCTGCCCACACAATGCATCTCCCGGCACACACCAGTAGCTCAACACCAGCAGAGCCTGATACTTTCCCACATTCCCTTCCAATGAGCAGCAGAAGGGAAGAAACTACATACAGGGATAGCTGCAACTTCACCTGGAAAAGGTGCTAGCCCAAATGCGGGTCCAAACTCCAGGAGAGAAAAAATGTCCTTTTTTTCCCTGCAAACCCCTATTGCCAGAGTGTTCCTTCCCTGGAAAATTTCACCTTGCTGCACTACTGTGTCTGCTCTACAAACAGAGGAATCAGCTGCAAGACTTAATTGAATATGTCTAAAGCATTTTCCGCTCTCTCTGCTTGGGAACAGCTGAGTCAGGTTTCCTGGGACTTCCCAAGGAAAGCACCTAAAGGAAACATCCTGCTGATACAGGAAGTTGTCACTGGAAATGCTGAGTAATTGTACAAAAATGTGCTAGCAATACTCCTTTAAAAAGTACGCGATCACCTTTGGTCCAAGTTTATAGAAATACTTCAAAATAATTCCTCCTTGATTTGTTTGACAAGCTGGGTTCAAAACTCAGTTTCCCTGACAACATCTGAAGACATTAAAATGTGCAATGCATTTAGGAAAGAAAATAAAGGGGAATGGAAAATTACTCCATAAAGTTAGTTGAAAGGATATGCAGAAAGAAGGAAAAACAAGAATGGGCAAACAGTCACAAGCCAATAACCTCAAATATCAAATTTTCATCTTTCTAACTTTTGCAGGAAATAAAAGACTGAAGCTGGTAGTTGCTGCTGTTGCTTTTATCATCCAGTTGATTTGATTGCAGTTAGAAATATGTGGCAAAAATTATTTTGGCTGCTTCTAAGAGACAAAACAGGCAGAAGATTGCACACTGTTCTCCTTAAGCATGGCTGGCCAAGGCAGCCTTGCACAAGCTAGGCTAAGTAGCCACTGCAGAAGTGGCCACTGGCACCTCGTGTTAAAAGAAAACACCTCTGTCTATGTGCGGGGATAATGGGCAGCCATTTGTGAAACACCAAAGGTAATGATCAGAGAACAGAGTGAGGGTCCTTAGGGTCCCACCTGTGGCTAAACACAGTCTCCTGCACTCCTCTCTTGCACTGCACAGAGCCTGTGTGTGACGGGGCAGGGAAGACGAGTCATGCCCAGCCTACAGCACAAGCTTTGGCACCCAACTGATGGCTCCCTGCAGCCACAGAGCTCCTGACAGAAAACATCCCCACAAAGCCACTGCTGAGCCCACCAGAGTTGGGTGAAAAGCTTGGCAGCACTATTTGCACAGAGTGGCACTGTTGCAGTGTGGCATTTCTGAGGTTTTCATTTCTATTAAATTTAAACAGCAAATGTATTGTCTTCCCCTTTACCTGAGTTCTAATCAGCGGACTGGCATAGTTTGCTAGCTGAAATGTTTCTGGGGGTTCACAGCAATAGCTGATTAGGAGCTTTCAGAAATTCTTCTATACTTCCCAAAAGTGAAGGAACTCAGAACAAAATGAGCAGAGCCCTCTTCTACCTCCTGTACAAATGATAGGAGCAAGTTCTTATTGCACAGAATCACATTTTATATTGAATAAACCACTCGACCTTCTGGCCTATTGGACCCACACCAAGAGAATACTTCAACAGAAAATTGGTACAATCCCTACACGTCCTTCAGATACCAATAATGATTACCTGGAAAGACAATAGTGGGAGAATGTGACTTGTTTAAGAATCAGACAGCTGTGGCATCCAAAATTTTTTGTGTCTGTGTGCTTCAGTGCTCAACACTGCTAACTGAAAAAAATAAACAAAAGCCTGAAATTGCAATGAAGTACCAGGTATTTATTGAGCCATTTATTGTGTTTCCAGCCTGTTTGTCTCTAGATTGATTTAAGAACTCCTCTCCACCTTTTGTAAATTAGACTTGTTTTCTAGCCTCATTTCACATTAAGAGTGATTTTAGAGTGATCTGGCACATTTGCTGCCCCTTTCCTCAGGGAACTGTGAATGTACTTAATGTGAACCATATTACACCATCCCCCTTGGCCACAGGAGTCTCTCCCTGTCTATAGGGCATCCTCCAGTAGGCTGGTTGGGGGCTGACAACATCAATTGTCAAATTTCAAGTGAAATATCCTCTCTGTAACTGCTGGCCACTGCCAGATGATCAAATTCAGGAAAGCACAATGAAAACTGTCACAGCAAATGAACAAGCGGCTCTATTTTCACATGAATGGTCCAGTGTTATCAATGATGCTCGAGGGGTGCAGTTAATACCTCCTATGCAATACTGTATGGCTGTGGCACTTTACTGTCATGCTCTTTTTGGTTATGTTTAGCAGGAGCCAGTAGGAAGAAGAAATGAGTGCTTCACAAGGTGCAAGATCCTCATTGATCATAGTGTGAACCTTCTTTCAAGAAAAGTTCCTGTTTCTGTACATGCCCTTCCTCTGTGCAAATTAGAGGAAGGAGAGCAAATCTGATCACAGCAAAGAATGATCAGTCTTAGTTATGGGAGGGAAATGAAGCTATTGGGGAAAAAATTCTTAAAAGAAATTACAAAAAGCAGTTCTAAGAATCAGTCTATGGCTAAGAAGCTATTCAGGTAATGCCAGCTAGGATTTGAACTTGATGTGAAATTTCCTCCATCTTCAATCCTGTAGTCTTAGTGTGATTTCAAGACATTAGGACTAGAAAGGCTGTAGCTGGCATTCTCCGTGCCACTCACACAGAAGAGCAGAGTGTTCCAGCCACTGGCTTCAGCCACTGACAGAGGGAGAACAGCAACAAATTATCATTAAGGTATCACGTCTGTGCCCATGTCTGCCCAGGCTCCAGTTTCAGGAACACGACATGGTCTGAAGCCATCCTCTGCCTCCAGCAAAATAAACATCAAGTGCCTTTCCTACGAAGAAGCAGTTTTCCATTTTTGTACCAGCCCTGGGTGATTCCTTGTTGGCAAAGTTCTGCCCTTAGTCGCAAAGCAATATTGCCTGAGACTGTTCTGCCAAACTGATCATGCTTCCTTGACCTGTGACTTTTAAACTTTAAAGGCTGCTCTGAATTGCTTAGAGAAGCAGTTTAGGTAAGCTGGTGTTGTATGAGGAACAGTAATATATGAACAGTCATTTGCTGAGGAAGGTGACAAGGCTTATTGTTGCCCTTGTGGAACTTTATTTCAGAGAATGGCCCCAGTAAAGACTCCTGCCTCCCACATATCATTACATTTGGAGGCTTCCTTATACCCAGGAAATTATTTTTATCAGTGACCATCTTCATACTAGAGCTTTATGCAATCATTAAAAAAAAACCCAAACCATTTTACTCTTTCCAGAATAAGAATAAGGTCTCCAAATTGGCTTCTTTCCTGTGGAAAATCACTACAGAGAAAAGCAGAGATTTGAGGTGCTTGTGAAAACATTTGGTGTTAGTAAGATGAGCAGTACTGCTTTGTCCTGGCTGAACCTTCCTAAATATGCTTTCCTGTGCGTTCATTGATGTCATCTGGCTCCTAAATAAGCATATAAGCTTAACTAAGGACAATTTTGTACCCATTAGGCTGGAAGACAAGGTTTTAGTAAGGCTGAGAAAGAACACTTGCATTGTTTAAGGAGCCTTTGTGTGTTTCCTTTGCCAGTAAACAGTGAGAAAGAGCCATGGAAAGAGAGGGAATGATAACAAGAGAGCTGACACCAGCCATGGTGTCACAGCCTGCTGCAGCTGACATCCAGACAGCCTCCATTTCCCACGCAGCTTCACATGAGTTTTGATAGACTTATGGAGAAAAAAAAGAGAATTACAGAATATGGCCATAGAAAGAAGACAAGGTCTAGTGGCAGACATTCCTTTCTTAACCTTTTGGGGACCCCCAAGAAGAATCTATCAGATTTTAGTACACTTCCCAAGGCCTTACTGTTTTTCTGTGGTCTGCAGAGAGGTCTAAGAACCGAGGATCAGTTCCTGCCCAGCATCTATTACCAACAGGGGACCATCCATCACTGACTCCAAAATTATTTCCATTCCTAGTCATGACCTGAATCCATGTTGTGAATGATCCAGTGTTACCTTCAATTACAGAAACTCGTAAAAATCTTAGCATTTTGTTTGTGATTGCTGGGGAATGAGACGTTTGACAGCCCATGGCAGTGCTAGGTGGCATTTTTTCAGGATGGGCCATGCTATGATGCCTTAGCCATAGGAACAGGAAAGTTCTCCCTGAGTGATGTGCTGCTTATTTTAATCAAATCTGGCAGCAGTTTTCCACAATTCTCACATTAGTTAAAAGATCGTGGAACAGCATCACAAGGTTTGGGTCAAGATGCCATTAAGATAGTCTTTCAACATATCACACACAGTCATTCTTCTTTCAAAATGTTCTGTGTATTTGGAAGACTTTAAAAGAGTTTCTTTTTATTGCAAAATCCAGTTAATAAATGTGTGATGTTTAACATTTGCAATCCAGTTTAAAGTGTTTGATTGGAAATTTTAAGCCCAAGGCTCTCTTTAGATAAAACAAAAGCAAAATCCCCTCATCTTTGATGCTGACTCTGCTTATCAACTTTTTATGCTATCAGCTCTATTCAAAGGAATATAGCAGAACAGCCACTGTATCAAATAGAAATACCAGTGAACCAAGATGGAGCCAGTGAGGTGCAATAAAACAAAAATCAAGATAAAGCGTGACTGTAACACTTTGTAAAATCTAAATTAACAATTATAGCACTCATACATAGAATGTTATTAAGTTTAAATTACTCAAAAAATTCAAATTTGAAAAAATTCAATTTGAAAAAATTCAAAAGAAATTAATAGTCCACAGAATTATTGAGCACCCTAATTTCAGTGTAACAAATACTTGAGTTCACAGAACTCTAGCCCAAGTCTAGATGAAAAAGTCCAGAGAATTGTTTGGAAATTAAGTTCTCCTATATGCCATTATAGAAACACATAAATAGGTTACTTCCAGAATTTCTGGGAAACTACAGAACTGCTGAGTCTCAGACCCTGGAAACTGCTGACTGAAGGTGTTGCAATTCTCGTAAGTTTTATTTTGGGAAGACAAAATCTGGTCAGGGCGGTAATGACAGTCAAGATGAGGATAGGAGGTCTGACAAGGGCTGCAATAGCTTAGTTCAGCAGCTGGCAGTGCTCACAAAGTACACATGTGTGAGACAATAAGTAATTTTCTTTTTAAGATGCAGCAAAAAATAAAGTCTCCTACTTTCCTTCCAAATGAAAAATCAGTGAAGGAATCAGAAGTATTTAATTAACTAAGAAACCCAACATAAACATATTTTATTTTCTTTCATTGCAGAAGTAAGGCTTATAGTGTGACGTTACATTTACTATTACATACAGTAAATTATTAAATAAAACACTGAAAAATGAACTGTGATATTTTCCACTTTCAAACTTTGAAAAGGAAAAGTTTTGAGTTTTTACAAACTCTTTTCTGCTTTTCCTTGCAATATCTTTGGGTTTCAGAGGGTGCCTTGGGTTTTCAAAGGTCTTATGTGGCAACAAAAGATGAAGTTTTGAAAATTCCCGATGTTTTGTCAGAACTTTGCCGAGACTGAACTCCTTTCAAGAAACTTGTGGGTTTTCTATAACTTTATATTCCAATAGAGAAGGTGGTCATAGAAAATTTTCTAGTAAACTGTAATATGCTTTGTGGCATGCAAAACACTGCTCTTGTTAAAGTACAGTATTAGGGATAGTGTAAAATAAAAAAAGTTGTGCTTCTGAAGACCTGCTCCCCCCCTGCCCCAGGCATCTCTCTCCACTCAGGAACTTTGTCCACCTTCCACAGAAACTTCTCCTTGTTCAGTGCACAGGGACAAAAATGGTTTGCAACATGCCATTTTTTTTATCTGAGGATTGTTATCACACATTACGCTGAGAACATCAACAATAAAAAAAAGTTGATAGCAGCTGTCTGTACTGACACTGGTCAGCTGTCATAAAGCATTCAGCAGCAGGAGATGCACCATTTCCATCATTCAAATAAAAGTTATTGATTGTAAGAGCTCTTCTTAACGTGCAATGTAAAACATGACATTTAATATAGTTCAAACAGAGCTTACTGACAACTCAGTGGATAGTTAGTAAGAGTTTTCAAACACTGTTTGCTACTATTTTGGCAATCTTTTTAGGTGGTTTCAACAGTACACCCATATTTAAAAAGGAGAAGCTTTACTGGTTACTCTTTCTTGATTAAACACTTTACAAAAGCCATGGGGTGATGTGGTTAAGTGGTTTCACGTGCTGAGGAACGTGTGTCCTCTGGGGGTGTCACAGCAAGAGCACGGCTGACCAGAGGTGGTTTCAGCTTTCCCAACAGATTGGTGGCAGGAAGGTGCTGCTAAGTGACCGTGCCAGTCAGGATCAGAGCTGAGTCTTTCATGTTATCCTAAACCCAGACCAGGCCCTGGCAGCATGACCTCATTAACCTCATGACTCCTGATCTCTCAATTATGTCCAAGCCTCCACTCACAGAAGATCTTGGGACAAGTCTGGCTCCAACACTAATTTATTTATTTCCATATATGATCTATTTACATTGGCTTGGAGGTCAGCATCTTTTTTTTAAGACAGTCACACTTAGAAGAGATTATCTATGTTTTTGAGATGCCTTAATGGTCTAACAATACAAATGTGGGACAGACAGTGTTGTAGAAGGAAATTTAACCTGGGAATTAATTTACCATCCAAAATTTCAGCAAGAAAACTAAAAATTATGTGAGTGAAGTGACACTTGAGATTTATTGCAGTCTTGCAGTTATATGAACTAGTCCTGCCTAAGCAATGAAAATTCCCTTGTTCAGACAGTAGATGAAATATAGAAAAGAGCTAAGCTATAGGAAGATATCAAACATGAGCACAGATAGATAATACCAGTGTGGAAAGAGAGGGAGGTGATAGCTCTGCACTTACACAGAAGTTACCCACAATACTCATTTACAGGAGAACATTCCTGTCTGATCCAGTAAGAAGGCTCTGGATCAATGCTGGTATCTTAATCCTGTTATTATTTCTTCTGTAACCCTTGGTGTTGTGTTCAAAGTTTAAAAAGTCACAAGGACCTTTGCTTCTTGTTCTGTTCTGGACTCACACAGGATGCCAAACTTTCAACACAAAGTCAGTGTGAATTTGGCAGAGAAGTTTGCTGGGTATTGCTTCAGAGCTTCACATGCTTCTTACAAATTCTCCCCAAGAGAAGCCACTGCATTTTCATTTACAGAAGTACCTGAGCAACCTTGGATCAAGAGCTTTATTTTGATGAAAGATTTTTCCCAGAGAGGTTGTGGAGTCTCCCTTCACTGGAAATATTCAAGAACCTTCTGGATGCAATCCTGTGCCATGTTACTCCAGGATGACCCTGCTGGAGCAGGGATGTTGGACCAGATGACCCACTGTGGTCCCTTCCAACCTGACACATTTTGTTATCCTGTGATTCTGATTCTGTGATTAAAGTCCTTCTAGAGTTAGGCTTGCATATAAATTTCCTATGGAGAATTATTCATGACAGTAAAGACAGACAACTTTTTGCTAGAATGGAATGGGAAGGAGTTAATTCACATTAACCTACAAAGATATTTCTAAAACTAACTCATGATACATTGATGTTTCTCTGATTTTCAGTATCACTGAGGTACTTTTAAAACTGCTGCCATTGTTATTCTCAAACACATTAAAGTTAGCAGTTGCCAAATGAGCAGGAGGAACACTTTCCTAAAATTTATATAGTAAGATGTATCATGTGTTCCACAGGAAAAATCCATCCAACACTCAAAGAAACATTGATCATGTATTCATATTTATTTGGGTGATTCCTCAGTGACTATTTACCTTCATGTTAGTATGTGATGTGTGCATTCATCACTGCCATCATTTAACTCTGCATCTCTAGCCTGGGCAGCCAGGAAGCTTGAATTCCATTCCATGCCCTTCATCATCTGGTTTGTCCACACTTGTGCATATCTTCCAGTCCCAATAACAAGGGGTTTTCTGTAGCTCAAATAAAATAGAAGTTTTTCCACTATCTGATGGACCACCACCGTTCATTGGATCAGATGAAAATCAATTAACTTTCCAGTGCACACACTAGTGTCATTGCAAGTCCCTGTGTAATGTCTTAACCAGCAGCAGTAGATGTCAGAATCTGATTCTTTCAGATTTCACTAGATTTGAACTGCTTTCTGTACTAAAACATTAAATATGCTTAAAGTAAGACATCCAGTGTGGTTTTCATGTAGGAAAAAAACATTAAAATAAGAGCACTACAACACTTTGATCTGTGTCTAATACTACAACTTCCGAAAAGTACCATTCCATGGATGGATTATAGTCTCTGGTCTGCTTTTAATAAATGTCAAGGAACCATCCTGATCTAGAGGCAAATGCACAAATATGGAAAATGGAATGGTTTGGAACAGTGATTTACTGAAGATTAGATAAAGTTAGATAAAATTACTCTCAGTCATAGAAATCAAATCTTCCCTTAGACATTCTTCTGCATTGTTAACCTACTTTATTTACTACCAAGGATTATTCCCATAAACATTCCAGGATCATAAATTCTCACTAATAAACAACAGAAGAAGGTCTTCTTCCCTTCAGTCTCCTCAGCTGGCCAGTTGTTGCAGAGCCCTTCTCTGGGTATCTGACTCTTCCCATGGCACTCTTTAAAGACCTCTATTGCCTGGCATCTGCTCTGGGTGCTGGGGGCAGGCAGTCTCCTGCAGCAGTGCTCAGCCTCCTGGCCACTCCATGGATCCAGTCTCACTGGCACAGCACAGCACGGGCAGGACTCGTGAGCAGCATCAGTGGGAGGAGCTGCTCAGAGAGCCAGAGCACAGCACACTCCATGGGAGCACTGTGCACTCCATGGGAACAGTGTACACTCCAGGAGAGCATTGTACACTCCATGGGAACACTGTACACTCCCACGAGAGCGCTGCACATTCCATGGGAACACTGTGCGCTCCACAGGAACATTGTGCACTCCATGGGAGCACTGTACATACACTCCATGGGAACACTGTGTACTCCATGGGAGTGGTGGATGGGGAGGAGCTGCTCCAAGGGTTCATCACAGCAAAAAATCTCACAAAAAAGTACCCTTGAAGTACCTCATAACAAGTACCTCCTAAATGATGACCATGAGCAATGTTCTTCCTACATCTAACTCTTAATTGCACTTTTAGTGTATATGCAGCAGATATACTTCCTGAGAAGGATTCTTACTAAGCTGCAAATTGTGTTGAATACTGTCTCTCTGGGGCTTGAGTAAACTGCATCCTTTTTATTATTCAGCTCACAAAATAGGAGAGGCATTAAAGAAGTACATGCCCCTGCTCAGCACTTTGTCTTGTGCCAGCCTTTGCCTGTGGATTCCACTCACTGAAATGCTTCTCATGTGATTCCCATGGGCTTCAAAGGTGTGATGAGAAGATTTTGTCTTTATTACATCTTTCCTACCATTCAAAACCTCTTTATCACTTTCTCCTTCTTTCCTGAGCAGACCTGGAACTATCTGAAGAGAAATACCAAGAGGGAAATAAAGACCAATATTTATGCACTGCAGTAATTTCAACAACAACAAAAAATTATTGGCAATTATATAGAAAAGAAAAGAGGAAAAATTGATTACTTTCAACTGATTTTAAATTCTGATATTGTTATTATATTGAGAAACCTGTCAAGCCCTCAGTGATATCCATTGACCTCCGCCACAAACCTTAACAGGTTCCACAGAGTAAAAAAAAAGAAAAATGCATTGGCCCAAAATTACCATATCGAATCAAGTGATGTGAGTACCATAATACTCTTCAAATGTAAACGTGTTTCTCCTTTGTTTTAAGAAAAGAGCTAGAAAACCTGAGGAAGCACTCTGGAGCTCTGTGATAGTACTGGATATGTTAGTGTTCACTGAAATTCCAAGCCTACAAATCTCCCAGGATATACAAGACTGGATTAATTCAGCAGTGACTAGTGATATAGGGAAAGAGCTAGGAAGGTCCAGGCCTGCAGTCCAGTGAGTGCTATAATCAGTTTACTGATTATAATCAACAAAACACTTCAAGCTGACCAGTCACATATTTTCAAATGTCAAAAACCACCCTTGAAAATCCACCACCTCCTCAAATTTTCTGCGCTGAAATGTCCGACACCATTGTGAGGGATATTGACTTGGTTCAGTCAAGCAAAGGGGAAGAGGAAGTTTTTTTTTCCCTCAAAATCACTGTTAGTACACTGATCTGTATTTTGAGCCACTAAGTCATTCACTGGATTAACAGGCATAGCTGTCTCTGTGCTGAAGCATGAGGTAGCCACACAATTAGAAGATCAAGTTGATGACAAAAATGAGTGGATATTTGTCACTGCCTCCCAGAATAGTTCATTCTGGTTTGGGTGCTGCTACCAGCAATTAGGTATCCTTGTATCCAAGAGGAATGCATAGCTTGCTCCCATACTGCAAATCAAATGATAGGCAATTTTAAATAATGACCTCAAGCTCCCACTCCTCAAATTCTTCTGTAAAGAATTTTACCCCATAACTAGGGCCCATTATTAATGTTACATAACATAAGAAATAAGGCAGATGTCTGAAGCATAGTTTTAAAATGAGGTAGGTGTGGAATTTAATCTAACGTGGTTTAGAAGTTTCTGATGAAAACTTGGCCTATTATTGGGCCTCTCAGCTCTTCATTGCCAGCTTCCTTGGCTACTGAAGCTTAGTCATGAGCCATGGAAACATCCATATGGCACTGTAAATATCACATGATCTTCCAGCAATTCCCATCACTCACTTCTTGACACCTAAAGTCACCAGGGTTCAGGCAGGCAGCCCCAGAGAGCAGCGCTCCTCTCCCAGGCTGGCCACCGGGCTTCCCCCCAGTTAAAGACAAGCCAAGTCAGGGGTCTGTCTGTCTATGCTCACAGCAGCACAGCTGCATGCTGTTAGAGCAGCTGGTGCCCAAGTGAGAACGGATAAATAAGGGTCTGTCCCGCCGGTGGCAGTGGAATGTGACAGCAGGGGGAGCGGGCAGGGCCAACGGCACCCGCGGGAATTCATCTGCCTTACCGAGGGTCAAGAATCACAGTCACAGGTCACAGCTTCAGCACGCTGCTATCACCTCTAAAATGAGATCCCCCACGCTGCAAGAAAAACCACAGTGAATTAGTCAAGAGGATTTCTGCCTTTTACCAAGATACCTCCAAATGTGAGCTGTAACATCAATTGTTTCAAGCAATATTTTGTGTCAGGATCTTTCAGGACGTGGAGTAACAGAAGAGCTGAGCATGATTTTGACTGAGGCATTGAAAATATGCTAATTGCTTTAGCCAATTGATAGATTAAATGCAGCATTTACCTAATTCAAGATATTTCCCTCAGTGAATATTAAAAAATCTTCACAATAAAATACAAAAATTATACTGAGGCTTCTTTCCTGAGTTCTGAATTACACTTTAAAGCAAATTGTGAAATATTGCATTTATATTATATACAGACTCATTTTTGGGGTTTTTTCTTTTTCTTTTTTTTGTGCAGTTTTCTGCATTAAAACATATTTCCTAAAATTTGCAGTCTGTTTTCCACTCCATTCTCGAAAGATCATTTCAGAAACTAAGATTTTAAATTTTTTTTCAGTTGCAATACTTATAATGTAGAGACAATAACTAGCAATGCTATTAAAAGTTAAATGTAAATGTTCAACGATCCTTCCAAAAACCCATGGTAGGTCCACTATACACATCGAAGGCACAACTGCTTATGTTTTATACTTTTTATTGACAGATTTTGATAATAAATATATATTAATAAATATAGTAGACTGTATGCTAATAAACATAGTAGACTGTAAAGACAATACCAGAGAACCAAGTGATGCACATGCAGTGATACCTGGAAGTAAATGCACTTTAAACAGACTAGTGATAAAGCAAACATTTATGAAGTGGTTCATTCTGGTCTGATTTGTACTGCTCTAATTAACCGGACACTGTCCCTGATAGAGATTTTTTTTTAATTGTGAAAATTCTATTTTCTTCTCACACTTGCCACCTTGAAATCTGTGAAACACTCATTAGCTGAAACATGCAGTTACTATTACCCTGAAAAATAAAAGCCACAATGGATGGAAGCATTGCCTTGTTAATACCTGGAGGACATTCATTTGATTATGCCTCTTATCTCTTGTTTGTAACATATTTTACTATATAGAACTGTGCTTTTATTGGGTTTTTTTAACCTGTGATTTTTTTCTTGTAGATGTGTAAAATACATTTATCATCTCTGACATTACATCCAGGTGTCTGATTTCAAGTTCTATTCTGGTATGTCTCCTGTCCGTCTTGTATTGCAAAGTTATGTGAAGACTTTAAATTCCTCGTATCCAATGTTCTTCTCAGATTTCAATAGTAGCAAAAAGGCCATATTCTCAAAGCCATAAGACTATTTCTAGGTAAACTTTAAACTAAGATACGTCAGCAAGTTGGAACCACAAAATTAAATTACTTATAATATTGCATAATTTTCTTACCAGGAAAGGATAACCATTCACTGACAAATAGATCAATATAAACTTGAATAGAAACATATTTGTGGATTTATTTCAAAGCCTATCTTGTTTAAATAATCTTCAGAAATTCCTTCATAATGCAAGTAGAAGTAAATGCCTGATGCAAATTATTTCCTGCAAATGTTTGGTTACACTTTTAAACAAAATTTCTTCATTACTGCTTGTTACTTGTTTCTGTTTATTTACTATAGATACTCAAATAAGAGAGGTATTTATGCTCAAAGGAAAAATGGCACTAAAAGCATGTGGTTTTACCTCTGCTTTCCTTTCCTGTATAAATTTGATTAAACTTGTATGGATTTCTTGCAGGCATCTGACTCCAAAAAAAAGCTGTGGGCACTATATGCAAAAGTAGGAAAAGGGTGCCAAAGTGCTTTAAGGCTCCACATCCTGGTATTAGTTTTCATCTTCTGAAATGTGAAGACAACTTTAGAGGAATAAAATATTCAAGACAGTGAAGAGTTTTGTCACTTGAGTAGCAGGGCTTGGGTAGGAACTTGAAGATACATGGATGCATGTAAAGCCATCCTGAATTGGGTTTCTGTCAGCTCTAACAGCCAGGTCTTTCTACCAGACTGCAGTGAAAAATTGTGCTAAATTCTCATCCTCAGCCAGTTGAGAATCTGCAGGGCTGTTTTCTATTACTTGGGTGGCTTGCATTTAAATCTGGCACACCTGGAGGGAGAGGAGCTTTGGGGCTGCACTCCACAACTCACTGCAGCTGCTGCTACTGCACAGTGCATCTTCCCTCCCCCACCATTACCCTGCCGCAACTAAGAGTCTCTCAGCCTTGGCTCTGACCAGGGTTTTCTTGACAGTTTTTTGGATTTATTTTCTTCACAGAGTAGTACTACTATGATAGATCATTGATAAGCCCTGATCTCTCATATTATTGAATCCTGATGACACATAATCAAATGCAGACTCAAAATTCCACATAATTAAACAGGGATAATTTCTCAGTACAACACAATTTCAGCTAAACAAAAAGGCTGTGGTCAGATATAGGATGCAAATATAAGAAACTGCACCAATAAATGCATAAACTGCTTTCAGTTAATGGTTGGACACAAACCAGTTCAAAGGCTCAGGAGCATCCATTTCTTGGAGCTCAGACACCTGGATTGTCCATGAAACTGCCCGCTGAATGGGACACAGTTGCTCACTGCTGTTGTTAGAAGGAATTTGTTTGACATGAACTCTAAAAATAAGGAAATCCCAAACTCTAACTCTTTTTACAGGTTTCCTGTGATAACTGGAAACGTGTGATGTTATGACACAATGTACTTTAACTGTGTCATGGTGAAAAGAATTCCTGAGATTCCTGATAAGGGCAGCTGGTTATACTTAAGAAAGAAACACATCTTGTTCTCGTTACTCACCACTAACTCTGGGGAGAAAGACAGCATCTTTCATACACTTACAATTGGTTCAAAATTAAATTCCTTGGAATCAAACCCACTGAATAACTTATGTCAATGTCTGACAAGGTAATGTATGAATGATATAGTTCTACCTTTAAAATTAATCGTCCTTAAACAAAACAAAAAAAAAATTGATGGCATACTGGTCTCCCAGAGACAGTTAGTGTTCTACAGCAAAGAGAAAATTAAAGGATTTTTAAATAGTTCATAACTGTACAGGGAAAAATCAAAAATCCATCCAGGGGAAAACAAAACCAAACCATCACAGAAAAAACATCCCAACTTTTACCTCTGACACTGGCAACCCCTCAGCTGGTCCTTCACAACTTCAGATGCAGGAAGTCAGAGGTATTATGTGAAATGCAGCAATCCACAAGGAGCCACAAGGTCTTAGGGACATGTGCAGACTTGTCTAAAGGTGTCAAAGAAATTAAATCCCAGAAGTGTAGACAGCCAGGGCCAAGGACAAAAAGAGTTTACAACTTCAGCATGTGTCAAGCTTGCCCATCAAAGTTAATACTTTCTTCAATTACCTTTTCTCCTATAGATCTTCTGCAAGAAATGGTCCCTCCACTCTCAAGGATAGTTTCTGAATTTGTGAAAACCTGTGACAGTCACCATCACCCATCCTTGCTGAGCATTCAGAGTATATTTTGTGACCGTGTGATGTGTGGAAGACACATAGAAAGGGTGGTTCGGGTCCAGCCTGCCTAAAACATACCTGTGCCTTTAGGCCTGGCTATTGGCTTGTGGAAGTCACAGCAAGGAGATTACATGCAGAAATGTAACCTTGGCTATCTCTTTAAGAATAAAAATTTAAAATCATGAAGTAATAAATTCTAGTCTTTAAAACATTTGCAAAGTAAACAACACACAAAGTCTGAATATCACTGGATGAATTGGACATAATTTATAATTAACTTCTTGCTGGCAGCACCAACATATAAAATGAGACCACATTCAAGGCAACATCATTGTACACCCTAAAATTAAGTATTATAAAGATAGTTATTCTCACAATAATTATATCAAAGTTTCACTGGCACTTTGGACAAATCTGTGATAACACTTCAACTTAATATAGTGACTGATTTTAACTAAACCTTTGTTTAACATATTGCTGTACAATATGGATTTAATAGTAGTTTAGATATGTAATCTTGGTGTTTTTCATTAGTCTGTAACCTTTCATTGTCATTTATCTAAACTATGTAAGCATTAAGTCTGTAGGACTTTGACCAGTATACCAAAGTCATAGTCTTTAGAAAAAACGCATAATTCTCTTTATTAACGACTTCTAACGACTTCTTTGAAATGCATTCCTCAGGAATGCAATTATTTTTCAGTGCTGTGAATTTCAACACAACTACTTGCAAATATGGTATGAGAGCAAGAGTGCTCAAGAACTTCAAGAGTATTTGCAGTAATAAACTGAGAAGAGGCTTCTGATTACAAAATACATCCAGTAAACCAGTGGAAGAGATTGCCGAGACAGTGGGGAGTATCTACTGCTGGTAGTCTTTAAGAGCAGGTAAAACAGGATCCAGGACATGTGGAGGTGGAGCTGACCCTGCCTTGTAACAGGGGTCTCTATTGGGCTTACAGGATTGTCCTTCCACAGTCACTTGTTCACTTGTTTCACTGCAGTCCTTCCTTGGCCTTACCCCTTATCTGTATTTAGCTTTCAGGTCATTCTAAAAGCCTCAGCCACCCTTATACTCAAGAAACCACTCAGAATGACATAATGAACTGGTGTAATACTCCTATTCTGCATGTGCATTATTTTCTTTCACGTGCCTCTTCCTTGTATTTTAGGGAGCATACACTCCCCTGCATGAGTGCATGGATGTGTAAATTCTAAGCACAAGAAGGTCCCACTCCTGATTAGCCTTAAAATGACCCCAAAATAAATGTTTGGTGACACACGCTCCTTAATCAAGTTGTATGGGTACATCTCACAATGTCATCTCACAGCTATGATGCAGTGGGCAATAGCTGAGAATGTACAGTACACAGAGGTGACACATTTTTTTCTAAAATAAAAGTATGAGGAAATATCTAATAGCAACACTAACTTACATTATGTCATCAGATTTGAAGAGGAAATTACTCCACAGATTGATGAGGAATTCTACATGCAAGTCAAAGGTATGATGTAGTCTTATAGCATTAATCAAGAGCTAAATATGATCTGACCTACTTCAAACAGCCCAGCCTTTAACAGAGAGAAGATTAAAAAAAGGCAGAGTATGAGAGTCCATATTTATCTCTGATGTAACACCAACAAAGCCAACAGAATTCCTTTAAGTTCAGTGTGCCTCAGAGCACCACATGGCAAGTGCCACGGGTCATCCTGTAATCTGCAAGGTATGATGGATTGAAAAAGCAATGACATTTTCCATTCCTATTTAGGAAACACTATACTAAGAAATAAGATATCACAGGACTGTATCTCAGAAAAACTTTTATTACCATGCAACAATGGATGTATCAATTCACTGAACAATTTCACAAATCCAAATATGAATACACTCTAGGAAGTCCTCTGAAATGAACAAATCACAAGGTTTCCTAGAAAAACTGATTTTTTCTATATTGTACACAGTAAACATAATTAATCTGTATATAACTCTATTGAAACCAGTGAGGAATTAAATAGGTTATATTTTATTTTCTCAAAACCCTAAAACTTGGAGATCATTCATCCATCTGATCAAGTCAGACTTACTATACTGATCCCTAGACATAGTGATTCCCTCTTCCTTAGTGCTGACACCAAACATGATAGTGTTCCCAGGCCCCCCTGAAGGTATGTTCTAAAGAGAGAGACATTAATAGATAATGACTGGGAAGAGAACACATAAATACCTTTTAAAAAATTAACAAACCTCGATTTCCTTGGACACATGAGCAATAAGAAAATGTCACCCAGTATCTTTTTAGGAAATACCTCTAAAAATTTCTCAGTCATAACTTGCTTCTGGCTTCACACTTCATGACAAGGGCCACTATTTTCTTGTGATGATGAGGAGTATCCAGTCTGGCCAAAGTTCCTAGCCACTGACATCTCTTCACATTTAGCATTTTCAGTCACTCTGATCAGGATCTCTAACCCAAGTGCTGCGTTTCCAAAAGGACAAGACCCTTGCCAACAAACTGAGAATTCAGTAGTCCAAGGGAAGGAGGGACTAAAGGAGCTATTACTTTCCCACTATTTCCAGCACAGGTCTGTGTCACACTGTTTACATCATGCATCATTCATCTGCTGTGATGAAATGTAACCCTGGGTTTTAAAAAAAGACCTCTGCAACAGTGAGGATACTGTATCTTTGTGAGAAGCGTTTCACATATTTTCCAAGGGCATCAACTGCTCTGGCTTCTATTTAAATCTGTGTGGCCCTCTTCAGAGGGCATTATTCACTTCAGGAAGCCCATTCAGAAGGTGCTGAGCAGAAGAAGGGGAGAAGCCAGGATGGCAGCAGAAAGCAACATGGCTCCTGAAGAAAAACCGAGCACTGCTCCTGTGAGAAGGGCTGTCCACAAGATCCGGATAGCCAGCCAGGTCTTCAGCTTGGCACGAGGCTGGCAGCAGTGGGTATCTGACCACCATGTAAAGCAGGTGCAAGAGCCCTCTGGATGGGTTCCCTCTGCAGAAAACTCATCAGTTCAGCCTGTACAAGAAAGTTCCTTTGAAAAAAGGCAAATTCCATCTGTCAAGAGGGACCAAGAAAAAGATGATGAAAAATCCTTAGCAACGGAATCAGTGACAAGAGATGATGAAAAAAAATCAAGGGAATCAGATGAAGACCTCAAAACATTCAGCATTAAAAGCAAAGCGGTGACCAAAACAGTCGTCAGCAAAGCCTATGAACGAGGGGGCGATGTCAGTCTCCTCAGTGAAAGATACGAGAACAACAGCAGCAGTTCTGAGATGACCAAACTCAAAGAAGAATCAAGTGCTACTGACAAAATTCTTAGTAGCAAATTACCTTCAACCATAAGGAGGAAGTGTTCAAATGTGGTATCAGAGCTGACCAAGGGCTGGGAGAAGATGGAAGAAGAGGACAAAGATGAGGCCAAGGGAGAGCTGCTGCTTAAGAGTCGTGATGACAGTCTGGATGCCCAGGACAGTGGCTATGGGGAAGCAGAGGACAAGCTCGAGCAGGAAGACAGTGACCGGGAGGTGATGACTGTGAGGATTAAACGGCCTGCCCCATCTCCGTAAGTACAGCATCTTCATTACATCAAATTACATCAATTACATCAAAAGCATCTTCATTATACAAATGGCAGAAGGGTACAGCTTTCCATGAGGAAAATGGGTGGTGGGGGGAATAGCAGGAAGTGGTCAAAGATAAACTATTACTCTTGGCTTAGAAGAAATTAATCAAAATTCAGGAGACCTTTCACATATCACTCTGTGCTTAAGTAGCTCCTCAACAACATTGTACTATGTACCTAATACAACAAGTCAGGAAGTTATATTTTGGAAATGTTAATTATATTTAATTTTCACACTAGATTTACCAGTTCATCAAAATAACTACTTCCTTCTTAATACTTCAGTCTGTATTTCAGAATCACAACTTTTACCTCATCAAGAGCCTTCAGCTATTCATTTCTTTCAGCAAATGTTGTCTCAATCAATATATTTGATAAGTAATATTTCCAAATACTTATTCATTATTTTGGTTAGTACAAATTGTAAATATTCTCAGGAGCATTTTGAAGAGAATGTCCCAAATTAGTATTGCAGGCATTACTTCCACATACTTCTTACCAAAAGTTGGGTTCACTGCTTCTCTTTGGAAGCTTTCCATGAATTTGGAAATTCACCAATTCAAAGAAAGGAAAATTTCACAGTATCTTAGACCCCAAGTTCACACCATATCTCAATTGCATTTTCAGAAATTAAAAACTGGATCAGCACCAAGGATGAAAAACTGATGAAAATGCCAAAACAGACTTTGTGATTCCTGTGCAGACAGGCTGTATCATGGTCACTATTTTGGTTTTACACCTCACTACTGATGAACATTATCCTGACCATTAGACTGTGACTAACAGAGTTATGGGTTTCAACCACAGAGTACCTTTAAGCACAGCTATTTGAACACACGCAGCCCGAGTTATTTTAACTGTTCAGATGGGATTAGAATGATGCTTTGCTGTACAGCTGAGCAGTCAGCTCCTGTAAGAAGAAAATGGTTAACAGCCCAAGTGAAAAAAGCACCCCAGTAACCTAGGGCTTGAAAGTTTGTGGTACCTGCTTTTGGCAAAGACTGTGTGCACCATCCTTTCACAGGAGTTAGGGCCTCAAACCACAGATTCCAAATATACAGTGGAAAAAGAATACATTTGCAGTATTTACCTGTAAACAATTTCAATTAAAACATTTTTCTCAGTTTCAAATGTTATAGTAGAAACAGACCAACTATCTAGTTTCTGTTAAACTTTTCTTATATTTTCCTCGTATGTCTAATTTTAGTGCTGCTACTTGAAAACAGATTGATTAGCCATATTTACTGTTGTCCAAATGATTGAAATAACACCCTCTATGTTACTTACAGCTCTTTCTTTCACTGAAATTGGACACAAAAATAATTTTCTGCACTTTCAGTGCTGCTATCAGGATTGGACTTTTTAAACTATTTATTTTTTTAAATTTATTTTAGAGCCTCAGAATATAGTATTTCAGCCTGCTACCTTTATGAAACTTTCAATGTAGTTTAATCTTCTTCAAAAAGGCCATAAGTAGACAGTTGCTAAAGCATATCTCCCATTTTCCTCTCCACATGCCAGGAAAAAAGCATCAGTGCAACTATTTTGTTTTCTTCACATCAGCACCTTCATTATTTCCAGCTTCACTACTCACTGGAATAAGGTTGCTTCCTTAGTAGAAGGCCTGTTGACTCCTACTGGAATAAGAGACACTATTCTGCTCCTGCTTAGGAGCAAAAGGGATGCAACAAAAGCGATATGAAACTCAAAATGTTAAAACGGGGTTCATACCTTTCCCCTACAGAAAGAACCAGGGCGAATATGCAACATAGACATTATTTGCCTAGAAGGTCAGAATGCATTTAGGATGATCATTCTGGTTAACAGGTTAACTTAGTTGATTGTTGTATATAAAGCACTTCTTAGAGTGGGTAAAAGTTCAAAACCTTCACTTTGGATGCACAATCCTTTGTACAGATGCAGTAGAAACATGAAAAAATGCTTCTATGTGTATGCAATTCACATTTTAAACTTGTCATTAAGCTAAACTATGGCAAAAATAGCACTTCAGCAACTAGAAATGGTTAAATTACAAGCTGCATTAAAAAAGTAAGGATTTTCCAAGCCCACGTGAGGCATGTTAAAAGCAAAAGGATAGATAAGAGGGTTTTCTCAACCACTGAGAAGATGATCTGGATGAGGAAGGCAATAATAATATTCTGCTAGAAAGGAAAATGAGTTTTAGTAGAAAAAGAAGGGAATACATTCTAGACTGTTAAAGCAAGTAACAAAGACTGCACAGCCTCCTGCTGTCTCACTCCCCCTCTTCTCTCCACTCAACCTGGGTAACCAAAGCTCTAGGACTTTCTCAGAGGTCATAGTCCCTGGAGAGAAGGTGAAGCAGCTGGCTGTGGCTGAGGAATAAGACCTCCATGATGATATCTACTCAAAAACTCCACTGAGACTGATGGCATCACTTCTTCAAGGCAATTTTGATTCACTTTGGATTTTTTTTCCCCTGCCTCAACTGATAGCTTCTCACATGAAGAGCTAGTGAAGCAATCTGAGCTTCAGCTGGAGTTCAGCCTGTACTGGCACAGGGTTTCTGCCCTTTGGGAGAGGCACAGGCTAAAGGAGAAAAATTCCTTTGCATAGCCAAACTGTGCCGAAAGCTCCTCTGGCCAATGAAGGCGCAATTCAGGTGAAGGGACAAAGGATCACAGCTTTCCCTTTCTCTGTATGACAACAACTTATATAGAGGAGCATTTGGTTTATTGTTGGGAAACCAAATTGTCTACATTTACCCCACTAGTATATTTTAATGCCTTCCTGCCAACACCTACCTGTTAGTCACTTACACAAAATTACAGGTGCAGACACACTGCCTACTCTCAGGATGCTCTGTAATCACACCACAGAAGAAAGGTGCACTTACTTGGCCACTTATTATGCTCAATTCTTCTGACTGTTTTTCACTATATTGATAGGGAAGAGCATTTTGGAGCTTTTTAAACACAGTTCCTCAATACAGCCAAGCCAATCTTAGGGCAACTCCACAGCCAATAAAGAGTTGCAGCTCTCCTAATTCTTTTTCTATCCCCAGCACTACATGTTTGCAACTCTTATCCTAGCATAGCCCTGCCCAATACCGGCATCTTTCGGGTGCACCGATCTGGAGACATGTCTATGACTCCTATTCTCTTTCAATCACTTAGTAGAAAACAAAGGAATGCCCAAACAGCAGGGAAACAGAATTTGTTTGCTAAGTGCATTTTGATTCTCTGATGTTAACATTCAGCTGACATTACTGGGGAGGTTTCAGAGCAGCCTTTTGGGGAGTAAAAATATTAAAAAACAAATTACTTTGGCACAGCTACAGCACAGCGTAGTCCCAAGCTGAGTTCTGTACATACACATTGACAGGACATGGACAGCACAGACTATCTATAGCTGCCCCACAACATGAGATTGGCCATGAGAGGGTAGAGTGTCTGCCTGGAGTCATCCAGAACTATTACAGTTATAAAAAAACCAAAACAAAAACCAAATCAAACCAACAAAAAGAAAAGAGGGGAAAAAAAAAAAAAAACCCCAAACAAACAAACAAACCAACCCCAACAAAAACCCTGAAGGTTTTTCCTTATCCTTTGTCCTTGACACTTTCAGGCTTCTACTCTACCAATGGGAATGTGAATTTTAGATTTCAATATTTATTCAGAACCATACTCCAAATATAAAAGTATAGACAAAGCTAGTGCACTCAATTAGCTTTTTGTTGTTGCTATAATCATTGACATCTATTACAGAGGACAGATTTTTCTAGGCAGTACCGTCAAGTTTTCAGCCAGATCATACATCTACAGCAATCAGCATCTCTAACCTCAGGGCAGGCACACTTCAGGCTTGGCCAAGCAGGCAGGAATGGGGAACTGCATGACTGACCAAAGGCACAGAAATTGCAGGTAATCAGCAACATACTGTTTTGCTCCCTCACAGAATTAAGTTATTCTGGGGCAAAGTTTGTCAACATGGCTCAGATCAGGGCCAGAAGGTGATAGTGTAGACAGGAGATAAAGCTGTGATCACAGAACTTGCCTTTTGAGTGCAAACTGAATGTGGACGAACAGCCCCTAGAGAATGAACTTAGAAGTGGTGAACTTGTGCCACCTGGTGGATTCCAGCTCGTCCCAAAAACACAGTAACCCAGTTACAGCAGAGAGCAATAAACAGCAGACACGCATTAGGAAAGGTGATGCAAAGCTCGGGTGTGTTTGTGTCTTTCAGGGCCAGCCGGCTGAGCGAGGAGGCGCGCAGCAACGCGCGCAGGAAATGCAGCGCCGTGCACAGCCTCAAGGACAGGTGGCAGGAATGGGCCGACCAGCACATCATAACGCAGAAGCTGAACCCCTTCAGCGAGGAGTTTGACCACGAGCTGGCCATGTCCACGCGCCTGCACAAAGGAGATGAAGGGTATGGCCACCCAAAGGAAGGAACCAAAACTGCCGAGAGAGCCAAGAGAGCTGAGGCCCACATCCACCGGGAGATCAGGGACATGTGCTTCATCATTGAATCGATGGCCAAGCCACGGCCCGACGGCAAGATCCAAGTCACTTTCGGAGAACTCTTTGACAGATACGTTCGTATCTCAGATAAGGTTGTTGGGATTCTGATGAGAGCCAGGAAACACGGGCTGGTGGACTTTGAAGGAGAAATGTTATGGCAAGGAAGAGATGATAATGTCATAATTACTTTATTAAAATAAGTTAGGCTATAATTAGAACAACTTTTGGAAAACTTCTCTTCTCCCTTGCCATTAGCATTTGCACATTTTGAATATAAGATTCCCTTATTCATCTCATAGAAAATAGTATTTTTTGAAATCTGTATTTTATAACTAGTGTATGGTAACCCATGGACTTCATTTTGTACCAGAAGTGCTTGCAGGACAATTAAGTTAATTACTACCTGAAAAATAAGGAGAAAAATCTATATGAAATATAGCAGCTGATGACAAAAGCTCAAAGCAATATAAATAGCTACAAACTAATTCCAACTTCTACTTCTTGTCACATTAAGGAATTCCTAACCTGATTAAACTGAAATATCAGGAATATGGAACATGCCCAATCAGAAGCTGAATAACAATATAAACTCAACGTTTTTGATCTGAAAAATGGTCTTGTGCATGCACTTCCCTTCCTAATTAATTGATTTAAATACAAGTAAAATTACCTTACTATAGTACAGAATCAAGGATACCACATTTGTTTTCTTTACAAGCACAATTTGTAACTATTACTGCAGTATTATATTATTGATACAACTGTTGACACAGCTTTCTCTTATATCACATAAAAATCCTTTTTATAAATGGGGTTTTATATATTTATTGTATTTATATAACTAATTTTTTAGATTGTTTCATATTTAAGCTTATGGGGGTTGGAATGTAATGAATAAAAGTTTTTATTAGATAGCTACCTAAAAAATACCTTCTATGCAACATTGTGCAATGCCTCATCTGATTATCTATTCAGATACTGTTTTTATAAATACAGGGAAAAATAATATGCAACATATAAAAACTAGGCAGGTACTTGTACTTTTGTATACAGCAAAAAAGCAACTAGCATCATCATCTTCCATTGAAATGTACCTCTGTGGGAAAAGAGAAACCGTGTTCATAACTTTGAGGAAAATGCTGTTCCACATTACACGGAAATACTGACCTAATTTTACAGCATTTGCCATTCTAATGTCACTAAAACAATGTATTTCAGTCCAGGTGATGCTGAAGAAGACTAAATGCTAATGAACTAATACTTCTAGGACTTACAATTGTATTATTCACAAATCTGAGAACTCTGTAAGGTCTCTGCTACTTACTGGATTGGAGAGATCAGTTTTCTCTACTATAAAAAGAGCTGTCCTGGTAAAATGTGTGTGCTTCACATGAAAAGCATTTGTTTCAGAGCACATGCCTGGGCAAATAATGAAAAAGATGGGTTTTTTTCCCCCCTCAAGATTCTTTCACACTGAAAGAGCAAATATCTTCTTACAGAAGTAGAGGTGTATTAACATCTTGTCTCTGACAAAACAAGTATTGCTGTCTTATGAGTACAGGTACTCCAGTTTGAAGCTTCAATGTACACATAAACCAAATATTTTATAACTTAATGATACAAGAACTGACTACAACATCTATTCTAAACCTATGTAGATCATTGATACTTTAGGCATAGTTATATTGTGTGACTCTATGGAAAAAAATTAATTGCAAGATGGAATCAATGGAGTTTATTTAATGTTTTCTTGAGATCTCTTAAGACTACTCAAACTGACCTACAAAACTGATGTCTTACTGTAATACTTACATATCATAATTTTTACCTGCATATTCTTAACTTTTTCTTTCCATCTTTATATAATGACCTTTTATAGCTGGCTAAAGTGCCTTGAAAAAATTTTGTTGTCAAAGGAATACATAAACTATAAATAAAACCCTTAATTATTTCTTGGCTTATTCTCCCACACACTAGAAAACAAATACGTGTCCGTATTCCGTGAAGTAAAATATCAGTAAGTTGCTTCAAAATATAAACACATTCTACTTTCCATAGGCTGTTGAAATATTTCCTGTGAAAGTTTCTCTGTCCAAAGCACCAGAAAAAGATTTCAGAGTACATGGCAACAGACCTTATACAAAACACGTATACAAAGAATACACACTAAAGTGTTAAGTGAATTACATATTTTTGCTTGTGAGAATTCTCATCCTACCACAGGAAAACACAGCAGCCATAACAATGTAATCACTACTATAAATCATCAACCTCACTGATTGCTAGCTCACTGCAAGTAACTTAAGCCTCCCATCAGTCATCCCAGTGTTAAAATCTATGAGCTCCAAATTGCAGTGACAACAGTAAAATACCCTGATGACATCTGTTCTTCTATGAAGGGAGAACATGAAAGTGAGATTTAAGATTCAAATACTGAATGAAGAATACAAGATTATTATTTTTTTATTTGAAACTGAAGGAATAGTCAATGTTCTTACTCATCTTCCAAGAGCAAATTTTATGCAGAAATTCTAATTCCTGTACAACAAAATAACACTAATGCAATATAAACAGGTGAGCAGGAAGATGCAAGCACAAGCCGTATGTCATAAATTATGACCTTTTGGCAGATTACACAAAAGCAGTAACACAGGATTCAGAGCCAAAAGATGATGCTTTAAGGATCTCATGTTTGGACCCCAGGTACCCAAATAAAACATCAAGTTACTCAGTGAATCCATCCAAATACCGTATGCTGAGACATGGTCTTCTGGCAGCAAACTCCAGATGATGGGTCTCATAAGCCTTCAGCGAATGTCAAACCCCAAAATTTTAGAATCACAGAAACAAACCTTGACAGGAAAGAGGGAAATTAATTCTATTGTAGAAAAAGGATAATGAATTGAAGGCAGAAGGGTCATCAAGACAGTGCCTTTTATCTGTGTCATACAGAAATTAACTACACCTCTGGTAATACAATTCATGGTCTTGGCTAAATAGACATGTGTCACTTTCTGTAGATCCCTTACACAGCCAGTTGCTGCACCAAGTGTTGCCACAGTCACTTACACTTTAAATCAAATGTCCTTCTCTCCCTTAACTAATTTAGTATTTTACAAGCATGATTGCTACTGTACTGCTTACTAAACACTATCCTTGATTTCCAGTTTTTTGCTCCCTATTTGCTTTTCCAAAACTGGTCTAATACTTAGAAACATTCGCTGCTGAAGATTTTTGTGTGCTTTCTTTTAATTCTTCAAAGCATAATTATTTATAAAATTCTTCACACCACCCTCTAAAAAACTAAAATATGCTTTATTTGCAATATGAGCTTAGGATAGTGAGACTATGCAGTTGAATTAATGGTTTTGTTAGCAAGAATGATCTGAGACTTTTCCCCTCTCCCTCTTCAAAACTTGAAGACACTGTATTTCATTCCCATTGGTTCCCACTGGACTTTAAAAAGCCCCAGAAATGCCAAAAAAAGATGAGAAAATGCATCCTATACATTGAGTTGTTAAATAAACAACAAAAAACGGCATTGTGCTTCTACATAAACCCCACCTTCTAAATAAACTCCAACTCAAGTTTATTTTTACATATATTTAGATTTATTTGCTATACATCACTGTGAGCTTATAGTACTTGAAATCCATTACAGGATTTTTTTTTGTTGTAATAATCAGTTGTAACTCCACAAAGACAATAATACTGCTGTGGAAGACCAAAGGGGAGAAAAGCCATTTCAATTTATTTACAGTTCCTTATTTTGTAAACACTTACTCTACACATTATACTAAGTTCTAATAAGGATAAAGAGATATACATAGAGACAGGAAACAAAGCCCTGTTTTTCTATTCATATTGAGCATTAGCATATTATAGATGAAACATCTGCCCTTTCTTGTTACCATAGCAGTAAGCTGTCTTCAAATAAGTTTTTTTCTTTTTTTACTTTCCAGAAATGTAAATATTTTGAAATATACAACTACATCTATGTAAGCCAACCCATTTGGCTTTTATTCCATTTCTAGAATAATTTAAAGTGCTATAAGCAACCCGTCAATCAACACTTTTCTATAATAACAAATCTACTTTAAACATTAATTTACAAGATAATATACAATGTTTGTCTGAAATAGCTGAAATTTCAGCACAAAGTCAGTCACTGTCACACTTAACAGCAATTTTTTTGTTCTTTTTTGTTTTGTTGGGTTTTTTTTTGCAGAACATAGAATAAAAGCTTTGAAACAAACAGTTTTGTTGAGCTGTTATTGCCACAATGGCTTATCAAGTTTTCTACAAAAGTGGACAAGAGCTACTGGAACTGTATTCTAGCCTGTCATTTATTTTTTGAGGTCACATGACAGTAAGTTTGCATATTGCACGAGTCTACTGAATTACAATATTGTCTACCTATGATACATGATGTCATTTTAATCAGAGCTGGTGCTAATTGTAAATTTACAACATAGACCCCCACTCAAAAACATCACAAGTATTTTTTTTTCTTTGGACAGGAATAAGCTATATTCTTGGAGCTGATGTGCTACACGGCTACAACAGTATATATCTGACACTTTATGTTGAAGAAAGATGCATCTGTTTCTGTACTTTTAATGCCCTACTATAGCTACAAATTGTTCACTGAGTTTTGCTTGCTTTAGCCTTTTAATTTTTTGGAACTATCATATTCTTACATTCTCTTGCTATTTTGTAAGTCTTTGCCACTTAGCTCAATATTGTCAGTATTTGTCCCAAACCTGCAGATCATTAACAGCATGTGCAAAACACTCTTTAAATACAATCAGCATGCAGCTACAACACATATTAACTGACTTTTTTCTACACATGAACAAGAAACAAGACAAGTGGCACTGTTGACTTTGGATATCTTCTAACTTCACCATGTGTGTACTGGGATGCATTAAGAAGGAATGCTCAGCTTCTCATCCATTTGTGGCACCACTTGAATAACCCATCATTGGTCGGGACCAATCTCCGCAGGGCTGCTGCCAAATACCCACACGCAGCTTTCTTAGAGGTTCACAGAGGGCAACTTCATTCATAGACATAATTTGAATACAAAAATAATAAGCTATATTCAATGAAGCAGCCCCCTAGCAGGATTGCAGGAAAGGTGTGTGTGGGAAACCTGGGAGGCAAATGTAATATGGGTAAGAAAATTTCGCAGGCCACAAGGCTCAAAGTAACTAATGTTAATTTTTAGTCCACAAGGTCAATATTTTGTAAAAGACTCTATAGCTTAGAAAAAGTACAACAGTATATTACAGATGCAAAAGCATGAAAAAAATCTGCTATTTAAAAATAACTAATGGCCACACTCAAAAATTCGAAAAAAAACCCCTAAAACAGATAAGTAAAGTACATTATATTGCTCCTAGGGATTTTTAAGCTGCACTGATTCATGTCAGGTTTGGGACAATAACCTGTGAAATAGTGAAATACTTATTCAAAAGCCCATATTTCTATGTCTTGAATAGTGAAGTCTTCTCGCTTAGAAAGTGTGTGATTCCCAAATGTTTTACATGAATGACTTCTTCCATGGTAGAGATCACCATCAAGCCAAAGAGCAAACTCTCCTCTGCAAGACAGACAATGTATTAAAGCAAAAGAATGAAGGAGTAAGCATCAAATCTATCAATGTATTTTTCATTCAAAATTTAGGAATGAGAAGGAATTAAAGACTTAGTTTTTAACACAAGTACCTCATTGCTGCTAATAAATTTATGCTACAAGTCTTTTATTCTTTTTTCACTATTTATTATTAATTTGGGAATACCCCTTTTGGAGATATTCTGAAACAGGCTAAGTAGAATTCCTTGGTTTTCAGCCTTTTCCATTTTTATTAAAGAGATGACATAATAGCACTTTTATATCTAAAGAGAATAATGAAAACAAATAAGGAAAACATTCCAGAAGCATATGCACCTGCATGGATGGGACAAAAATCAGGAAAAGACAATGTATAATTTCTGGAGACCCTGGCATGTTTTGGGATGGTTCAGTTTCAATTCAGGCCTCTTCTAGTTAGACATAATTTTCATATTTACATCCTTCCACAATTATCTTGTGTCCTTTCTGAATACAGGAAGACACACATGCAAGTCAAGCATGGAAGGCATCATAATCTTTGCATGGTTGGAACTTTATGCCACACTATGGGGAAGAAAAACCTACTGTTTAAGTTTTGTCAGCTTCAGAAGCTAAACACCTGACATACTAAAGTTTTTTGGCTGGTAACTGAAGTCAATTCCAATTTTTCTTTTCAAAGGTGTCCAGACAAATATTTTTAACAGATTCTAATTGTAACTTACCCTCCTCCACCAAAAGCAAGAGAATCCATGTCTCCTTTAATGAAGAACATGTTGTCTCCTGTCCATTTAAAAACCTAAGAAAAAAAACCAAAACAGACTAGCAAGTAAAAATATCTAAACGTTTCATTTGGGCAGAAGGGAAACCAACCATCAGCAAAGATAGACTATGGGTGGCTAGAGACCAGTTTAATGAAGTTGACACAGAAAATTCAGGAAACAGATAGCTGCAGACAAAAATTCTCTGAGGTTTTATGCTAATTAAAATAAGATCATTCCAAACCAGGTCATCTTCGAGCACCAAAACTCCTACACAATGAAAAATACCAAGAAAATACACTTAGATTAGATGATGTGCCCCTAAAAAAGACATAGTTTGTGAATTTTCAGACACCTGGAAGAATTTAAACAGTAGAAAAATCTTCAGTACAATTAAAGAGTCAGGTTGAATGTGTCCTTCAGCATGCAAACACTACCAATTCCCTGTGCACTTGAAGAGTCCATGAAAAAACTAGTGTGATGACTTTTTTTTGGGCCAACTTGTAATATTTTTCAGATTTACAGTTAGATTTATTCCTTAAGTATTTTAAGATCATGCACTTGTGGTAGTGGTGGGGAAGGGAGCAGAAGTATACAAAGTCAGTACTACTTACCTCAAAATCTGGAGAAAAAGTGAACATAAAGGTCTCCCCAGTGCCATAAAAGCCATCGCTCACTTTAAACGGTTCAGATGCTAGTGCACCAAAAACCTGCAGCAAAAATACATCAGAGCAAGAAAAACTTCAGAGAAACCACACAGAATCCAACAATTTCTAATGATAGTAGCTGATAAATCAGGTTGTAAATACTATCAATTTGAAATTCACTCTGTGAATTTCACTGTACCACGGTTCTGAGTGCACTGAGATATGGTATTGTGCTTTGTGGTGCAATAGAAAGGAAGACCACTCTTCTTCAATAGTAAGTGACTACAGCAAGAACAAAAAAAATCTAATGGATAAAAAGTAAACTCAGAAAACTCTCAAAACCAATGTATACATATTTAAAATTTCAGATAAAAAGGTCCTTCTTACATAGCTCCTATTTCACTTCACTAGGCTATTTTCAGCAAGCTCCTAGCTGTAGCTGAGTTATCTTCTATATAATTTATTAATTCCAGTCCAAATACCAGGTAAGCACTGGTTAACGTGTATTACAACAGAGACAGCTTTTAACAGAAGGACAGGATGCTATTCAGAGGGACCTGGACAACCTTGAGAACTTGGCCTGTGTGAACCTCATGAAGTTCAGCAAATCCAAGTGCAAGGTCCTGCACCTGGGGGTCAGGGCAATCTCCAGCTTAAGTACAGACTTGGAGATGAACTCACTGAGAGCAGCCCTGAAGAGAACAACTTAGGGATTCTTATGGATCAAAAGCTGGACATGAGCCCACATGTGCCCACATTTGGTTGAATTCAGAATTATTCTCTTGCAATAAACTCTTACTAGTTTTTAAAAAGTATGCACTACAGCAAGCAATTAATTTGATGCAGGTAGTATTGCACATTTGAGAAGTCATTGCTTTGACTCCATTGTTACAAAATAGACAAAAATTATATACCAAACTTTCTTTAGTAACAGTACTAACAGAAACTTCCTCATTACTACTACTTTATTTCTTTATATTACCATTTTTAAGAACAAAATGTCACTATACTGACAAGTTACTTTACTCATGTAAAATGGTTCCATTACATCAGTGGAAAGAATTACCTTTGAACGTATATGTGACCAATGCTTATAATCTAAAAATCTGATTCTCTGGAACAACTTTTAAACTCACTTGACAAGGGGATCAAATAAAGTTTCACAGTCAGCTAAAGGTGCTCACTTTTCAGAGATCTGTATCAGTTTCAGACAAATTGTTAAAGAGTAAATTCAGTCCAAAGACTTGAAGATCCATGAACTGAGATGCAAGTTTCCGTATCCTTGTTTTAATGCAAGTTCACAGGAAAACTGGCCCAAACTTTTTTTTTTTTTTGCAGAGGTATTTATTTCATTCAACATCTAGGATTCAACACCAGGAAGATACTTCTCTATTATCCCCCATCCCAATGTCAAGGATAGGCTTAAGAGAGAAAGAAACTACTATATTTTTGCTTTTGGGGACATCAGGCCAAAATAAAGGAATTGTTTGTATTCCTGCTTGTTTCCAGAAAATGCTTTTTCCCCTGCTATAGATTTTTAATTCAAGGTAGGCTTGAGATGCGTCCCTAATGTTATCATTACCTACATTTTTTTATACTTTTCTTTTTTTAGCCCACTACTGGGAAGATGGACTAATGGGAATTTGAACTTCAAGACTATTTAATGTTTAGCTAATCTTTACTATCTGCAGTTCCACCACATGTAACTGTTAAGGTTAAAATTTAAAGATGAGTCAGAAAGAACTTATAATTGCCGTAGTCATTTATGCCTATTTCATACTGTCTTTGCATATGCAAACTCTAAAAATCAGGATAGGTGAGACACTTTTTCCTTTTTGTTATTTCAAGCGTCTGGGTCAGTAGACTAGACTTCAAAAACTGTCTGTCCACTTTTCTCTGTCAAACATTTTGTGACCTTAGACTGCACTTAGTGTATGCAGATAAGTGAACTTAAATAGAGCATTTTTTAGCATAAAAATCCATACTGAATTCAAATTTAGTTTCATCAATGAATATAACAAAATAGGCTGGTGAAATACATAATATTCCATATTTAAATAACTATGTGCATATTTTCCAGCAATGGGAACCCTTGCAATTATTTCTTAGTCCTCAAACTATTTGAGTGTCTCTGTATGCTAATTTCTTTTACAGGCTCAAGTCATTCTTTGAATAACTCTGCAGCAGTTCTGGTAGCTAAGCCACATTCAAGTATCTATGACATGCCTTACTTCAGATAAATATCCTTAGGGCTGACACTACATCTAGTAAATAAATATAAGTTAAAAAGATAAATATAAGATTTCATTAACAACAAACATTACTGGAAAGGAATTAACCTTCAGTTTAGTAACAAACAGTTTTGTCAAACCTAAACTATCTCAGTTCAGCCTCCAAACAACTGTAAACTTTTCACACAACACTTATTCCAGTGTTTGTCTTGAATCCTCTCAGGGATGTTACCTGTATATCCAGTAAAACACAAAACTAGTACATTCTAACCATGTAGAAAACCTTATGTATTTTACTTAGAACATTCTGAAGCTTTATTTCTAATTATGGAATAAATTTAGCTATTAAGAACTTCAGACAGTCTCCCATACAATTCCCTACTCAAAGGAGGACTGATTCTGAAGCTATTAGGTTGATTCAGTTTTGTCCAGTTGAGCTTTGAGTACCCTCAGGAATCCGGATTTGACAATATCTCTATGTTCTATATGCTTCAAGCTGAGTCTTCAAAGATCACCTCTTTACTATAAGCAACAATAAAAGAATAAGGCCTTACAGAAAAAGTGCAATTTGCTTCCCAACAATTATTTTAGTTCTTGAGAAGCGATGTCCCTATGATTTTTCCATGAGATCTGATTTCTGTGGCTAGTTGTTGGGGTGGATAAGTAAAATTAGGTCCTAGGTTCCATGTCTCACACTTCTGCAGTGCATACCATCTGAAGAATGACTTTTTATATAAACTAGACAGTCCTTGAGGTGATTAACTGCATTAATTCCATTTCTAGACCACCACTTATTTAGTGACCCCTAGAATTGACTGGAGCAGGAAATTCAGGTGGCTTTAGATTCCAAATTCCAACTAGGCATTGCTCAACTTTCACACAAAGTTTGTAAAAGTTCAGTGGTTTTGCTTGGTTTTTTTTCCTTTTGTTTGTCTGAGTGTTTGTTTTTTGGTTTTTTTGAAGAGCCATTTTAAATAAAGTTATTAATTATCTGAAAAAGAAAACAAGATTAGAAAAGGTTTTTGAATAAAAATTCAGTAGGGTGAGGCTTAGCAGTCTTTAATGGAACTTTACGAAAAGTTACATGGCACACTTGCTCCTTACTCAAACTATTATCAACATAATAAAAAAACCGTCTTCATAAACACGGAAAACAAAGAAACATATCTCAGGGGAAGCAGCCCAGGAAAGAAATTCATTCTAGTTTAAAAGAAAAGTGCCTCAACCAAGGATATGACAATTCCAGTATCTTTCATAAACATCAAAGATACAAAGTGAGCAAAACAATGAATACCAAAGAGAACCAAGCAGGTATGCTCAGCAAACGTCAAGAAACTATCTGATCATAATTCTGTCATTTTTCAAAACGGCTGAATCTCATTTAGGATCTTGTCTGAACTAGAATCTTAGAAAACAGGCAGTGATCCTGGATAGTAAGGTATGAATAACCACCTGGGTTATTCATTTTTGGAAGGCATATATAACATCTATTTTAGCATACTGCTAATGAACTATTCCTGGACACATTTTCCTATAAAGTACTTAGAGCCTTTTTCAGCCATGGAAAGCTGTTTTAAAGGACTCTATCTTCCAGGAAGATACAAGACATTAAAAATAAATTGACCTCTTTCAAAAAAATCAATAGTTTCACAAATAAAATTAATTACCCTGACTAATTATCAGAGCATAGTTGGTTACCACTGTCATATTTTTCAGGATTGCAGATCCTTGCATGAAGAGGAGGAAGACTCTGTGCTAAATTTCCATATGTTTTGAACAGAAAAATAGTGCAAATCAATTTTCTGCTGTCAAATGCAGACATTTTTCATTAATAACATGCAACAGAGCTACTTAAAACACCACTCACACTACACTGGTGAAAGACTGAGCACGTAAAACTCGTCTGAACCACTACTTCTGCATATGCTGCTCACTGAACAGACATGGATTTCCCTCATTCTTGTGTGGAACCTTGGCCAGATTTGTCATACACTTGAAATCTCAGTTCAGTGACTACTTGACTCAGAATTCCAAGGCACGCTTTCATACACATTCCTAGGTATAAAGCTGTAATCTGAGATTCATGAAGGTTTGTTTCACAAAAAAAAAAAGGACATATCTATGAACTCCAGGTTTTGAAAGGACAACTGTGACACTTTTTGAACCATTCAAGCAAAGATCTCATACACAGAAATTAACACGAATTCCTTCAGCAACAGACAACAGTGGTGGCAAGACAGCCCCATCAGAAAAAGGACATTTTTTTTCTGGGACAGATCATCAGGTACTAGGAAGCAGGTATATCTTACTAATTTATCTTGAGAAGCTAATAAGCGAATTAGAGAAGTCACCAAAGTACATTTATGAGACTGATAAGTCTGCTGAGACATCTCAAGTCTATTCAATAGTTTTTGTCTTCAAGATTAAAAGGTAAATGAAGAAAAATCTATTTAAATAACTTCTGGGAAAGAGTGTACTACTAAAAGAGTTAGAAGGGATTTTTCTTTTTAAGGGACCTCTGGGGTAGGAAACAATGAAAAAAATCAAGCTGTGACTTGAATAACAAAAAATTTCATTTAGTGTTTTCAGATCCCCCTCAATGATACCACGCTTCCTGAAAATAAAAACTGTGGTTACCAAACTGGGAGAGGTAAGTGCTTCCACAAGCAAACACAGAAATTGCAGAAGAAGAATCAAGAAGTTTCATACTCCCTGAAGTGTTCACCTGTTACTAGATTATTTAGGAAAGAATGTTTGCTATTCAAATGGTGAGATGTGAGCCACTTCCTGAAATTCATAATCCAGTCAAACAGAGCACAACTACAGAGACTTGAAGAACAAATTAATAATGTAACAAAGGTAGTACAGCTCTTGAAAGATGTTAGCTGCAGCCATTGAACATACCAAGAAGCACTAGTCACAGCTAATGACATGCCAAGTCAACAAGACCTTCCAGCATCAGAAAGTTTTAGATTCGGTATTTCTTGCACCTTAAGTGCATTAAAAAAATTAAAATTAAATTGATTAATTGGCTATTACCAGACTCTTGCATTACAACAGCTAACTTATATCATTAAAGTATTTCCTAGACATGTAGTATGTTGGAGAACTGCTTAAGAGTGAAACACATTTCTAAGGAGAAAATTTGCTTGAAACACGAAATTTTAACTTGCTTGATACACACAATTATATCTCCCATGATGGATTGAAGCATCAGCTATTCCTTTATACTCCTCAAACATTTTTCTTGATGGGTCTCCTACTGCCACACAAATATTTACCTACCTGTCCATCACTGTCTTTGATAACCAACAGCACAGGCGTGTCTAATCCCATCATTGTCCGATACAAGGTCTTCAAGCTCATGCCATGCTTTGCAGTACTGTAGACAAGAGTCCATGGATAGCCAATAGTCCGTGGAGGAAGAGACTTTGTGAGCTATTAAGAAGAAAATTACACCCTTTATTTGATATATGTTTTATATTTAAGAATGTATTACATGTAAATGAAAGCAGATTATGTTCTGCTCAACCATTTTTAGGAGGCATTAAAACCCAAAACCCAAGAAACCTGAAGTTTCACATGTATATTTTCTACTTTTGGTCACTCAAGCAGGTTTCTTTTCCTACCTCTAGTAGTGACCTGCAGAAGAATGATTTATCAACTAAAGAACATGTATTTGTTAAGGTCTCTAAAAGGTTTATCCGTACAATTATTCTTGCACAACAATATTACATGTCCCACCAATGTCTTAGTATCGAGTAAGTAGATCACTCAAGTCAGCAGGTAACAAGTTGAAGGGTAAATGCTGCTTGTTGCCCTGTTCTTGTGCTTTTAATCCAAAACTTCCATTGACACATTTGTAATGAAATCACTTTTGACTGGACAGCAAGAACCTGCAGTGTTTTCACTGTTTTCAAGAAAGAATGAAAGTAGGGCAAACACAGACAAGAGTCCATCTGAAGACATGGTGCATTCTACGTTAGGATTTTAAAAAGCACAATATTTTCGCTACAAATAGTGCTCTGCTTTGACACTTAGACACACACCTGTCTATGGGCCAGATAGGATCCACCCAAGGAAACATACTGAGCTGGTAGAAAAGCTCACTGAGCCACTTCTCATTCACCAGCATTCCAGGATAACTGGGGACTTTGTGGTTAGCAAATGTGGTGTCCATTTACAAGTTAGGCTGTAGGAAGGATCCCAGGAACTACAGGCCTGTCAGTCTGACCTCAGTGCCTGGGGAGATCATGAAACAGGTCACCTTGAGTGCCATCACACAGCACGTGCGGGAAAAACTAGGGATCGGGCCCAGCCAGGGTGGGATTGTGAGAGGCAGGTCCTGCTTGGCAAACCTGATTTTCCTCTATGACAAGATGACCTGCTTGGTGGATGAGGGAAAGGCTGTGAATATTGTCCACCTGGACTCCAGTAAAGCCCTTGACACCACTTCCCACAGCACTCCCCTAGAGAAACTGGCTGCTCATGGCTTGGATAGGTGCACTATTTGGGGGGTAAAAAACTGGATGGATGATCAGGCCCTGAGAGTAGTGGTGAATGGAATTTAATCCACTTTGTGGCTAGTCACTTGTCGTGCTCCCCAGAGCTCAGTACAGGGGCCATTCTTGTTTAATGTCTTTACTAATGAACTGGATGAAAGGATGAAGTGCATCCCTAGTCTGTTTGCAGATTACAACAAGCTGGGCAAACGTGTCGATCTGCTGGAGGGTATGTAGGCTCTGCAGAGGGGTCTGGACACGCTGGATTAATGGGCCACAGCCAACAGTACCAGGTTCAATAAGGCTAAGTGCCAGCTCCTGCACCTGTGTCACAAGAAGTCCCTGCAGCACTACAGGCTGGGAGAAGAACAGCTGGAAAGAAGAAAAAGACCTAAGGGTGCTGCTTGACAGAGAGCTGTGCAGCATGTGCCCAGGTGGCCAAGAATGGAATCATGACTTGTCCCCCTGTACTGAGCCCTGGTGAGGCCACACCTTCAGTACTGTGTGCTGTTCTGAGCCCCTCACTAAAAGAAGAAAATTGAGATGCTGGCGTGTGTCTGAAGAAGGGCAGTGAAGCTGGTGAAGGGTCTGGAGAGGACTGAGCTGGGGTTGTAAAGTCTGGGGAAATGGAGGCTCAGAGGGACCACATCACTCAACAACTACCTGAAAGTAGGTTGTAACAGTCAGTCTTTTCTCCCAGAACAAAACAAGAGAAAATGTCCTCAAGTTGAGCCACTGGAGGTCTGAATTGGATCTCATGAAAAATTTCTTCAGTGAAAGAGCTATCAAGCATTGGAACAAGGTACCCAGGGAAGTGGCTGAGTTACCATCCCTGCTGAAATATTTTGAGGCATAAGACACAGCACTTAGGGAAAGGGTTTAGTGGTTGACTTGGCAGTGCTGAGGTAACAGTTGGACTTGGTGGTCTTAGGCATCTTTTCTAATATATACGGTTTATTTTCTTCTATTTAATATCACGCAAGGTCTTCTTACTGGTGTGTTTTACACTACAGTCATAGCATTTGTGATACATTAATGTGCAAGAGTAAAAAGTGATACATCTAAGTCCATACCTTTTCAATTTGTTCTGGCTGTAGTAATTCACTTGGATCACTAAGATTTGGCCGAAATGCTTCAGGCTCCAGGTCTGTTTTGATATTTGTTGCCTGTTTTGAATTGATATCTTCTCTTGTTGTTATCTACAAAAAGAACAGCAGAAAATAAGTATATGCTATCCTATTAGCAGACAAGATAAAACGTCACAGGTTTAAAATCATGCAGTTATCAATTTTGAAAGTCCTTCAAAAGTTTAGAAATCCAATTGATTTGATCTGACCAAGATTTCCATTGTTTCCAATAGTAAACTGGTACCAACTATATAGCAACTCACACAGGCACCTTTCAGAAGAAAGCTACGGTTTTATGCTAAAACAGCAAACAGTTCTCATACACAGCTGAAGGGTTTCAATTGCTTTTCAGAAGATACCTTAAAAAGTTGTTGCATTTTAATACTGATACAGCATTCTAAGTGTAATTAAAAAAATCAGAAAAGAAAGGAATTAAAACTTCAACACTGACATTTCTCAGTATCTTCTGAATCAATATTCTTTTAGAGCACTTTAAAAATTTTTCAAATATGCAGCAGACATCTGGGAAGACTGCTGCCATATATTTTGAGCAAACCATTTGAATGGAGCCTTAGGAGTAGTGCTGTTCCACAAGCTGATCTTCTGGAGTACTTACAGGAATCAAAGAAGAAAGAATTCAGAGGGTGGGGTGTGAAAGCAGCAATAATACTTAAGCTCCATAGTGAGCACTGAGGTCTGGCAGACACACTATGCAGAAGGGTCCTGCAGTAAATTTTAAATACCTGACCCATATCTACCCTATCGAGTAGAGATGGCAGAGGCCACAAAATTCCTCATCAGATGTAGCTCACAACAGCTTCTTACCCCAGTCAGCATTGACTGACACTTCCAAGCTAAAGTGCCAAGTCTTGATAACTAGAATAGCTGCGATCCAAACAGATTTCCATTTATAAATCCAGCTGCAGGGATATTTAAAACTTGCTACGAACAGTGAAATCTGACAGAGGAGTAGGACAAAGTGAGGAAGTTAGTAAGATAAGCCACTGCAGCAAGACTTACTAAAATGTTGAGAGAAAAAAAGAAATCTTAACAAGATTAAGTGCATCTGAAAAATTTATCAGCCTAAATCAAGTGTCACTGAAGGCCAGACTGTCCAAAATAAAACCTGAATCCTGAAAACTTCAGGAAAATATCCGCCAAATCCAGTTTGTCACATCCCTCATAGTTTAAACATACAGGACATAACTGCAATATTTCACAATATCACCATGGTAAACTTTGGCAAGCTTCTGTAAACTTCCTTAGTTCACAAAAAAAACCCCAAAAACACTTCCTTAGTTCATTAAAAAAAAGCCAAATCAAAGAAAACTCTGAAATGCAGACAGGAATATTTAAACAAATACAGCCACCTGAGCCAAAAAAAGAGGACACCCCTCTCATCTCCCTCAAGAACTACGGAAAAAGTTCCTATCACAAACGCTTGTTATTTAAAAATAGGCTTATAAAGTCAACATATCAAAGTATATTCATACAGTAACTCAATTACAGTATTAATTCTAAACCCAAGAAAAGGTGTGCTTAAACTGAGTATCAAGCAAGAAAAAAGCTGAAGCTTTCCTTTTTCCAATGAAAGGTAACAAGAATTTCCAACGTAGACTAAGCACTTATTTCCATATCACAACAAAAAAAATGCAATTATCCATATAGCTTCATGTACAAAAAGATGACCTGCATGCTGCTTTACAAAGTGCTATTTCTAAAATGTTATTTCCTAGTCCAAGTAGGCTCCTTAAATGCCTTTCATCAATCATATTACTGCTTCAGCTCCAGAGAAGTTCAGCATTGTTCAACTGTATAGCAGAAAGCTTTTTCTCCTTGTTATTCTTCAACTCTGACTGAAAACCACTACGCAAAACATGAATAATTTGGATTCAAGTGGTGTGGGGAACTGAGTTTTTTGGTTTGGAGTTTTTGAGGATTGGAGTAGTTTTTTGGATGGATTTTTTTTCTTTTTATTAAAGTAAAGCAGTTTTCTTCTAGGAAGAACACTGCTCTGCAGAAGCAGTCAAAGAGTGTCTGTTCAAAAGAACCTGAGATAAGCACTCTAGCTTCAAAATTTGCAGATTTATTTCCCATCAGAGTTGGACAGAGTAGACTGACCTACAGTTAGATTCCAGGGACTTTCCACGATTGGTAAATGTCACACAGTCTGCACCACATTTGAGACCACAACTCTAAAATGGTCTCAGAGCAGAGTTTATAGGCTACAGCCCAGCACATCAGATTTTCCTAGTCAGCCTAAACCTTGAGTTTGGGTGTATCAGGTGAAAGGTATTTGGAAAGAGCTCCTACACTTCCAGAATATTAATACAGGGATTCTCCACCACCACTTGCCAAAACCAGAATAGTTCTGTCCTCAAGCAGGAACAGCTGTTTTTTCCTTTGCAAGATTTCTGACTTTCCTATAACAGTGCAGCTTTTGGGTTCAAGGTTCATTTTCATTATTGATCTATGTAATTGTACTACTTACAAAACATTTTAAAGTGATTAATTACTGATTATTAAACAATCAGAAATATCAGAGCTAAGAAAATGCTTGCTTATGTGTAATTACATAATAAGTAAAAAAAGCCAAGATCAAAGAAATAAACACAGAAAAAGAAATTTACATTTTCGGCAGCCAAGTACTATAGAGAAACAAAATACTTGATGCTTCTAGGGAAATCTAAGCTATGCTTTCCACTAGTAAGGCATGTATGATGTGCACAACAGCTAACAATTTTATAACTCTCAGAAAACTATGGAACACCTAAAGAGAATGCAAATATCAGTTTCAATCCATATCCACAGACCTCCAAAAATCCAAGCTGATTTCAAGGTACTGTTTTGTGTGTATGTGTGTGACCGTTGCCATGTGGAACTGCCTCAGATACTTGCTTTTATAATGGGAAAAATACTTACCTATTTCATAGAAGTTGTGAAGCTTCATACTTGCCATGTACTGTGAAATTCTTGATGAAAAATTCCTACATAAAATTAAACACCCATGCAACAAGGTTTTGGATTCTTCACCTGTTTTGCATTCTTTTTAGGGAAGCTTCTAACACAACACAACAGTCTAAAGTTAAAACACAACACTGCAAGTCAAACAGTACTGAGAAAAAATTTTCAAATTCTAACAGAAAATTCCTGTGTGAAAAAGGTGGAAGTAGCAATTCCATCATAAAATTGCTGATTCCGTCACAGAATTGCAAAACTAAATACATCCAAAACAAAGGAATTTTCTGCTGAATCCTTGTAGTGCTGTAGACAAGACAAACCCACTGAGTGCAGGACTTGCCCTGATCCAAGACACTACAAAGAAAGATGTTTTAGTATCTGGAGATGGGGTTTAAACTACTGAAGAGGGCACCTGGAGACGTCTGCAGAGTGTGCGCAGTTCTTCGCTATTTAGAGCATCGATCCTGCGGTGATACTCAGCCACTGACACTACCTGAATATGGAGACAGGAAGACAATAATTCCACTGACAGTTGAAGAAAAGTAAAACGGTATGAAAGAAAAAACTGGAGGAGAGTAATGAAGGGAAAATGCGCAATGACAACAAACAAACAAGAAGGGCCAAAAGATGTTTGTTTCTGCAAGGACAGTGCACATGTAGGTGATCTTAGACATATGAGTAAACACAGCAAGATTACAAAATAAACACTAAGGGCACTAGCAGTCAGATATCTCACTGATCCAGGATGAATAAAGAACTGATATAGGAGTGCATAAAGTTTCCAGTATCAGGATGCTAAATGAAAAGTAAATCTGAGTTACATGCCTTAACCCAAACTCTTCAGCCCAAGGTCCTCACAAACATTCTTTACACTCAGATTAATGAATCCTGTGAACCTGGTTTGCTTTCCTAGATGAAGACTAGAAGCAAATCTCAGGCTTCTCAGTAAGCTCTAACTCTTGTGTCCAGCAGTAAAGATAAAGACAATGTAGCAGCACTACAGTTTAATGACATCCCAATACCACCCGACAATTTCTTTATCCTGGACTTTCTATTCCCCTCCAAAGCTTCTGGAGTTGCTCATCTGTCAACACATTCACTTCAAATGGCATCTCCACTTTGGCAGGAGGTGTATAGCCAGAAAGTCTTTAGTCAGAAAGCTCTAGAACATGCTGCTCTGGTGCAACAAGCTGGCTAAAGGACTACAACAGTCATTTTGATGTAACTAGAGCAAATAATGTGATTTTGAGAACAACTCAAAATCATCATTGGTATGAAAGCATCTTAAAACAGCTGGTGGAGAGATTAAATGGATGTCCCATGTAGTAAGAGCATATTAAAAACTTCTAGAGCCTACCACAGTGCAAAGGAAGACAACCACAAGTCCAGCAGCTCCCCATCTACCTGTCCCTACTACAGGAGTTTGGCCAGATACTCGCCACTGTCCTGAGTACAGAGCCCACAGTCATGCATGACTGGCTCTTGAGCAGCGATGGTTCACTCTACCCCATGCAACTGCAAGGCAAGGAAAAAGGAATACTTGTGACATCCAGCTTTATTACTGAATAACCTGTAATTACTAGCACTCAATTTATTTCCATTATTTTTCTACTGTTCTCTTAAAACAGGTCATGAATGTTGTTGTACATTGTATTGTTTTGTGCATTCTCAGAGTCAAATAGCTATACATAAAGCTTTAACAGTATTCCACTCAAATGTAAGTGATAGTGTAGTTTTATCCTTTTATTTACTGTAACACTTCATTGCAAATTTATACTGTTCACACCAGCAACTTATGAACATAATCCTGAAAAGCAGTAATGTGAGGACCCTTTAGCCTTATTGCTTCTTTAAGCTACCCCCTATCACATGTGAGGCAGTAGGTAACTTACAGTAGGCCGTAAATGTACGGCTACTTAAAGAGATTCTTGAGAAAAAAAAATCTCAAAATCCCTAACACCATTATATAGTTGTTGTTTCATATAGTGGAAATGTAGATAGTTTTATGAGCACTGTCATCTTGCCTTCAACCTCTCAAATGCATACTTGTCGTCATCTTGCATCTGTGAATTGCTTATCAGCTTTTTAACTCAGAGATTGACCTTTTCATATGCCACAGAGATGCCTTATTTTTCCTGCTTGAGAGAAACATGAATACCTATCCAAGAGTGTACAATATAATAGCTTCTTGGCATGCTGCACCTGTTGCACACTGTCACATTCCATTTGTTTTGAGAACAAAAGCCTGCATAATAGCAGACCATCAGTATGCAATGACAAACATCATAAACAGCATGTCAGAATGTCAAACCAGCCACAGGAAAATTAAAGGAAAACAACCCACACTCTCAAACCCATAGCTTATTTTAAGTAGACAGTCCATACTAAGTATACAGATCATACTAAGTTCTGTGAGTAAACCATGAGACACTGTCTCAAGTTTATCCACTCATCACTGAACTAGGCTTCAAATGATTATGTTAAGATACTTCAACCTTTCAGATGCGGCACCTGGCTTTCTATATAATGCCTGTGGTTTAGGCCAACTGCTTTATTCTTGCTTTGCAGTGGACAAGACTACGTACTTCTTAAAGAAGATTAAATGAGCTAGACAATCTTAAAGTCACATATGTCTAAGCTTACTAGCAACTACCTTCAACTCCATTCAGGAACTGAGATATATATTGCAAACAGACAGCATTTTGTTGCTGCCAAGCTCAAGAGCATTGTTTTCAAATGTTAGTAGTAACATTAGAAGTTTATTCTTCCTTATAACCTGATTATAACCTTCCTTATAACCAAGATTTCCTCATGTTCCTTCTCTGTAGTCCTGTTAATCTTCTAGTCTACTTCACCAAGCTAAATAAACCAGTGTTTTTTTCCGCCCCACTCCCTGGCCCCCATCAGCTGTCTGTTTCCCTGTCAGTCCAGGACCTACTTTACCTCCTTCTGCTTTGATTCTCAAACACAGAATGTAGTCTTTCATACAGAGAAATGAGAAATACCTAGAAAGCAAGACATTTCATTAATAAAAGGTAGATGCAGATTCATATTCATCATATTGGACTGTAGTTTTCAGTACAAAATGCTTCTTTGTAATNCAAAATCTTGCAACCCCACACCAATTAAGTGAAGGTCTCCCTATATGACTTTGCTATGTGCTTTATTTACTATGCTCTCTTTACTATGGCATACCAGCATCCAGTTACCTGAATAACCAAGGCTAATTTTTGAGGATCTCAAAATATTCCTGAAGGACACTGTTCTCTCTCTAGTTGTTTTCTGCTTTAAAAAGAATGTAGAAGAGAAAAACAGCTAAACCTCTTACAGTTAATATGGGCACTGGCTGGAATAGAGAAAACAAGTAACATGTATAGCCTGGATTGTTAGTGTACTTCAGGGCAAAAAGGGTTCTGCTTAGGGACTTGAAACTGTCTTGCAGATGATACAGCACTGGGAGGAGCTGCTGAATCCCTTGAAGGCAGGGAAACCCAGCAGAGAGACCTCAGCAAATCAAAGGACTGGGAAATCACCAATCACATGCAGTTCAACAAGGGATAGTGCTGGATTCTGCTCCTGGGATGGGGCAACCCAGGATGTAGGTATAGACTGGGGAATGAGATGCTACAGGGCAGTGTCATGGAACGGGACCTGGGGGTCCTGGTCAACAGGAAGTTGACCATGAGCCAGCAGTGCTCTGACAGCCAGGAGGGCCAACCCTGTCCTGGGGGACATCAGGCCCAGCATCACCAGGCAGGCAAGGCAGGGGACTGTCCTGCTCTGCTCTGCCCTGGGGCAGCCTCACCTCCAGTGCTGGAGGCACTTTTGGGCACACAAGAAAAGACAGATAGAAAAGTATTAGAGAGGGTCCAAAGGAGAGCAACAAAGATGGTGAAGGGCCTTGAGGAGAAGCTCTATGAGCAGAGGCTGAGGTCACTTGGTCGGTTCAGCCTGGAAGAGACTGAAGGGAGACATGACTGCAGTTATAACTTCCTCCTGAGAGGAAGAAGAGGGGCAGGCATTGATCCCTGCTCTGTGGTGAGCAGTGACAGGACACAAGGAAATGGCCTGAAGCTGTGCCAGGAAAGGTTTAGTTTGGATATCGGAAAAGGGTGAATATTAGAAGGTGGTTGGACACTGGAACAGCTCCCCAGGGAAGTGGTCACAGCACCAGTCTGACAGAGTTCAAGTGTTTGGACTCTTGGGCACCTGGTGAGACACTTGGGGATGGTGCCATGCAGGGCAAGGAGCTAGACTGGATGATCCTTGTGGGTCCTTTCCAACGCAGCTTATTCTGTGATTCCAAGTTTGAAAAGACATGGAATATATCCTTAGAGATCTAATACTACCTGCTGCATTCATATTGGCAGCATTGATGAAAAAATCTTGGGGTGAATTGTATGACTCGTGGCATGACTCTTTAACCTTTGACTCTCCACACCATGTATATGCACATTAACCACTTAGCAAAACACCCAACAGTTTTAATTTTTAGTGCAGTAAGTCAAGGATTTGCATACTAATGACTCAAGCCATCAAGAAGCCAAGGATTCCCCCTCTGGAGAAACTCCTGTTTCCAAACTTTGTTTTTCTGAAAATATATCAAAAGTACCTAATTATTACAAGCTATGCTGGCCACTCGCAGTGAATGAAACTGAAAACAAAATTCCAAATATGGAACATTTCTTGTCTTTCAACAATGCACATGAAAATACAGTTAAATTTTTTTAATGTTTGATCAGCCCCTTCAGGCACTGGTCATATCATCCTGCTATAGGCAGATGTAAAAAAAGCTTTTTACACCAGTGAGGGATTCCTCAGTTTAACAAAGCCACAAGTGACAACCCCTCCCCCCTTCCCCATGCCTGTTTGCTAACAGGGAGGAGCTTTCATGGCTGCCCTCAAAACAAACACAGCTAAACGAGTAGCTGAAACTGTCTCCATCGAGAATGGGAGGGTCTTATCAGAGCTGAACATTGCATCTGGAAGTAAAGAACAGATAAAGCTCAACGGCATAAATGGCTCCCAAAAGTAAGTTATCAATAACCTCGTTACCAACTCAGAATATGAAATAAGAAAACAAGTATTAAGAAAGAACACAAGCGTAACAATTTTACTTTGAATCTTAATACATAGGTATAAACTCGGGTGAACTGCAAACTTCATGAAAATTCATTCTTGAGATTCAAAAATATTTCAGGATATTTAACTGGAAGAAAAAATCCCCAATGCAGATTTATTAGGACACTTACAAAGTTATTTAGAACACCTTCCAACAAAAAGGTGCCTATGCAAACTGAATGCTGCTGTGAATATTTTAAGAAAAAACATTAACTTTATTTTTCAGACAAATTTAGTTTCCTTCCAAAAATATTAGACTGCTGGAGAGAAGACAATACTGAAGAAGCACTCTGCTCCTGATTATTTGGGACACATTGATTACATCACAAAAATGCATTAATTCATCTGGTTACCACACCAGATAAACTATTGTAAAATAGCATTTGAAAAAACCCGAACCTTAAGACTCATTTAATTGGATTCATTTTTAAAGCATGTGGCTGCAAAGCTATCAATTTTCTGCTTTGTGTAGTTTTCAGTCAATTCAGCTCCCTGTCACTCGACTGGTGACAAGGAAGGGAAGGGATGACAGCTGGCCATTTTATGCAGAGAACCACCACAGAATGACAGCAGTCCCCTGGTTTGGCTGTCACGATGGTTCTCTCTCTCAGTAGTTTTAAAGCTGTCCCTCTTCAAACTGTTGTGCACACCAGGGTGTTTTCCAGAGCAGGGAAAGAAATGCTGAGTAGGTCACATGACAGCAGCATTCTCCCTGTGACCAATATTGTCCCCACAGCTTTGCAAAATGAGCTGTTAAATATCTGCCTCAAAGTGCTCTAAGCCCATAGCAACTGTACCAAGCTGTAATTAACATATACTGAAGACAAACTGAAGTATCTGCAATAACCAGAATAAATGAACTTGAAAAGAATGCAATCAAAGCCTGAAGCACACAAGGTCCTACATCAAGTCTGTAGACCTTAACAAGCTATTTTTTCAAGATATGAGGAAACAGTCCTACAAGAGATATGATAATGCCAGCAAGATAACTAAATTTAACATGCAAAACATTAAACAGTTTAGGATGTTTGTGCAAAGAATTAAGAATTAGATTTAAGAAAATTACTTTCTTAAAGAGGCAGACCAGACAACTTTACTCATTTTATTTGAATAAAAAAAGATCTGTAGCAATATGACCAATATAACCCACCTCCCTTGCAAAACTGTTAAAGGAAGTTTCAGCACTTGCCAGCAGAGAAACCAGTGGTTCAGCTGCTGAAACCACAGCACCTGGTGCTTGAGCTCAAGTTGCCACTACAGGACAAGGCAGACTGAGCAAGGGTTACATATCAGTTCTGACAGTGCCCTGCAAAGATCCTCTCAGGTATGACAAGAAAGAATTACACAGGCTTAGAAGTAACTGAATCACAGTATGAAAATGTTTGCCTCTTGCTATAAACAGAAAAAAGTCAATTAAGGATTAACTTCAGATTCCACAGATCATTAAAAACATACAGGAAAAATGTAAGCCTTTACTACTCATTTGCTTTCTTTTAACTTATAATCAACTTTTTCAAAAACTCCTCTGCTACTCCAGCTTTGTCAAAGTACGCTAATATTCATAATTATTAAAAATACAAACAATATAATACCCAATAATTCAATGGAAGAACTATAATCGTTGAATAGTTCAGGTTGGAACAGACCTTACAGATCATACAGCTCCAACCCCCCCTGCCCCCCAGTCATGGGCAGGGAACCTTCCACTATCCCAGGTTACTCCAAGCCCCCATCCAGCCTTGCCTTGAACATTCCCAGGGATGGGAATTCCACAAATTCTCTGAGAAATCTCTTCCAGTGTCTCACCACCGTCATAGCAAAGAATTTCTTCATAGTATCTAATCTAGATCTAGACCTTTCCTTCTTCAGATTAAGGCCATTCCCCTTTGTCCTATCACAACATGCCCTTGTGAAAAGTCCCCCTCCAGCTCACTCACAGGAGAGCCCCTGTAGGCTCTGCCAAGTGCCATAATAAGGTCTCCCCCAAGCCTTCTCTCCTCCAGGCTGTATAGTCCCAACTGTCTCAGCCTGTCTTCATAGCAGAGGTGTCCAGCTGATACCAAGACACAGCCCTTGGATCATCTTAGTGGCCCTCCTCTGGACTTGTTCCAAGGGGTCTGCATGGGACCATCCAGTCATGCAAAAGCACAAACATGATGCATAAACCCCTAAATTACCTAGGACAACAGGTATGGCAAATATCTATCATCAAAGAAAGGTTCTAGGCTAAGAGATCTGTATAAGAAAGTACTACATTTCACTCTGATTTTTTATTAATAAAAATATATAATTAGTTCACTCTATTACTCTATAAACTTAATATGAAAAACTGATATTAAAAATATTTCAGTAATCTTACTGAATTGATGCAACTTTACAATTCTGATATCCACAGAGAAGTACTAAGTTCTCATCTTTCAGATGTAAGCCCATATTATTATATCTTCATAATTGCCAAAGAAATACACGCATTAGCTTACCAAATAAAGTTAACCAATAACTCAAAACATCAGAAGTTGTGCAAGTCTCAGACAATTCAAGCTATTAAAATCAACATTTGAATTCTCTTTGCATGCTAACAACTACAGAACATAAAAGCCAAGATCAGTTTTCATTGGTTTTGTCCCCTTTGGCTATGCTGCCTATCCAAGCTGTGCGAAGCATAGACAAGCATTCCCAAAGATGGCAATCCACCTTTTGTTCCCTTTCATTGTCTGATGCCTTTTGTCTGAAATGCTTTAACAGGAAGAACCATTGCCTGCATTTTTGACCTTTCTAGAAACTTACTGGCATCTCTTGTATTGCCATAAAAGAAAGAGATAGTAAATACCAAACATTTACTAAAACGTAGGAGGCTGACATTACTGGCTTTTTAAAGGGGGAGCCGAACACACAAATCAGTCACCAAAATTTTGACTTCTTACCCTACGAAAGTACAAAACCCTTTCAATGCTCAGCTCAAATTAACAGTATCATCAGGAAAGTAACAAAGACCATTATGGCAAAAAATCTAGGGCAACTTAGTTGCTCTGCGCTAGCATTTTTGTTTTATTGTATCACTTCATTTAGCCCAGCAGCTGTTATTTCATATCAGATGAGCCTTCATCCAAATTCAGAACAACCACTAATGAGAGATTCAGTCAGAAACCTGTACACTTTATATGCTGCCAGTCTCCTAAATATCCTTTCCACTGGTCTTGCATAACAGAAATAATTATCCCAGTACTCCTTCCTTTCTGTAAAAAGACTACACTTGCACATTAGGTTTGTGAACACTCATTGAAGAAAAAACCCAGCTTCAAGAATAGAGCTTGTCTTATTGGCATAGCAACATTTTAAAAATATCCCCATCTGTAGATACTTCTGTGTCCTCTTTTTCCAATTTGACTTTTTATATGTTAAAATAACCTGTTCTCTAACTCACAGCAAAGTTGATCCTTATTCTCACAGAGTCTTCTTTAGTTCAAACTGTCCTTAAAAGCTGGTAAGTGTTGCTTTTATAAAGTAGTTAGAGTCTGGCTAAAGTTCAGTACTGGTCCTAAGAGAAATAATTATAACAAGGGATACTACTACTTTTTTAAATATCTGTGCAAGCCATATCTATTTATGTATCTAGATACATGTTAGACAACACATTCTTTGTAAACTGAACTTCAGATAGTTTTTACAACGCTACAGGGTAAGCTAGAATAACATTTCAGTTGATTTAGGTATTATATCTCTATTTTACTCCACTACCACTGAGGAAAATTAGGAGCCTATTACTTCAAAAAAGGGTTGTTATTTAAGAACACACATTTTATAGAACTATTTGTTGCAACAAGTCAATTTCATATTTTGCAAGTATCCTGGCTAAAAATAAAGGTTAAAAAATACATAAAAGATAAAGAAAAAACTGTTAATAAATAGAAAATAAAACCCCAACTCAACAGCACCTTGAAAGAAGTATGCTTCAAAACCCAGTAAGATGTAATTCTTAAGAACTAGATTCTCCTGTCACAAGGAGAGTCTAAATGAAAACTATTTTCCAAATCTACAGTGGGTAAAGGCACAGGATATTATCAAGATCATTTCTTACCTATCCCCAAGATGTTGTTTTGCAAGTCTCACTGAAAAACCTTTTCCTTTAGATACTACTACATACTAAATAGTACTACAAAAAGTCTCTTTGGGGAAAACAACACTGAAAAAACCCCAGTTCCTTTCATCAACCTAATATACTGCAAAGCCAATGTTTTTGCTTCCTCCCCTTCACCATAAACATGAGAATGGGACTACAGGAGACTCGTGTCCATGCATTTAGAAGTATTATCAGACCTTTACATGGTTGACTGACTTCTGAGAAGGCAATGATAAGTCAGGAAATTTCCACTTATCTAACTGCATGTCCACGCAAACTCTTGTTCTTGGTACTTAGTTATAAAGCACATTTTTTTGTGAAAAAAATGCATTACTACACGGGAAAAGAAAGGGAAAAAACCCCCCTTAAAACTGCTGAACCTCTTAATGCTCAAAGTTGTTTTTCTTATCTAATGCCAATAGAATATCCGTAATTAGGTTATGTTCCAAAGATAATGAAAATTTGTGACTTAGCATCCTGTTCACATATTCAAAATTTAAACTTTCAGAAACTGTCTCTGCACCACAACATTTAAAGACCGAAATAACAGACATAAACATACTACACTGAAAATTACCAGGGTGCATTTACGATTAACTGGCTGGTGCTTTCTTCCCTTCTTCCCATACCAGAGACGAGACATTTCCCTTCTAAAAATAAAATGAGACTAAAAAAAGGAACGAAACAAAAAACATGGTTCAAGGCTGCTCGAAAGCATTCTCTGTACCTGCTGTGAGTTGCAGGCACAGGCAGAGCCCCACGACGCCGTGACAGGAGAGTCTGCTGGACGCTCACATTTGACTGACAAGGCAGGGAGCAAATGAGCAAGTGTTCAGCAGGGGGATGTATCGCAAATGATGACGATACACAAGGAGGAAGGCTTCCTGTGCTCAAGTGTGGTTGCAGAGCACTAGTTTGTTGAAAGGCAAAAATATTTAAAGATACAGAACTTAATTGTTCATACACAATATTGAGGGACACAAAAATAATCCCCAAGAACTGCTTGCAATATTCTGTAACAAGGTAATCGTTCATAAGTGATTTCTAATGGTAAAATGTTTACATTCAATATTAAACTACTAGTTTGTCTTCTTTATGCTGACAACCTTACGTAAACTCTGTCACTCATTTCTTAGAGCCCAGAACCAGTTAGGAGAGTGGTCAGTGAAGATTTAAAATATTATTTTTTTTAAAAAAGGGGGTTTTAAAGCACTTGGAAACTGTTAGCCTTTCAGCCTTTTCAGTTTGTAATCTACAAGAAGAAAATGAAACCTTTTCTCTGTAAGCTAAATTTGCTGTATGGGTTAAATGCTAGTCCCAGCAAGAAAATATTTTTGGAATCATGATTATTTCTCTCCCTTAAGGAAGGATGTTTATTTAAACAGGCATGTGCAATAGTAAAAGGCATGGCAAATCTGTAAGAATCTCCTTGTATTAGCACTTGCAGTCTTTCTACCCTACACTCAAAATGAAACACCTCCCTTCTCCCCACAACATCCCCCGAAACAAAACACAATCACCAAAAAAATCTCCACATCACCCAAGTGCTCCAAGTCCTGTGTGAAAGTATTAAATAGGCCAGGGCAGCAACAGAAAAACATTAAATCATTGTTCACTCAGGCTGTTGCACTGTGATCTAAAAGCAAAGAGATCCAAGCAGAGAAAACTAGGACCAAAACTTGTATTTTTACTGCAAACTATGTATTGGAACACTTCACCTTGCACAAGTGTCTAACATTCTGATGGATAAAACATTTTTCTTTTCAGTAAAACCTTTTTCGGGAGCTGGCATCTCTAAAAGTAAATTTGTTCTAACTTATCAGAACTATTAAGGTGGCAAGTAAAAAAACATTTTTATCATTGGAACACTGAAGCTAGGATGTAGGAAATTCAAATATTTAACAGTGATTTGACTACATATATAGTCAAATGGTGCACAATTCCAATAATAAGCCATATGCCTATTTATGTGCTTGAGGGTTTTTGTTGGATTTTCAAATAAGTGCACTAATACTGAAGATTAAAACAGGAACAAAATCCAGACACCCTTAAAATTGTTTCAAATGAGAGTTACCATCAATATAAAAATGTAATACAAGCTAAAGACATCACCTTCTTCTCTGCCAAGTCTGGGAAACCTTAAAGGAATGAAGAACATGCAGCAAAAGTATTTTAAAGTTTCTCTGGAAAAGAAAACTTTAAGGCAGAAAGCAAAAGCTAATGATACAACTAACTCTTCCACAGCCTACTTTATCAGTCATCTTTTCCCTGCCCTTCAGGAAAAAAAAAAATTCCTGCTTAATACAAGCCAACATGTTGTTTCTCCAAAGGGAAGGAAGAAAAGAATCTGACGAACTGAATCTTTTTTTGTCCTGCAATATTTAATCTTAAACAATGCTAACAATTTGCTTAGAAGTTTCAAGCTTCTTTCTGAATAAAAATTACTTTTCCCAGAGCTTCTCAAAAGGATTTTGAAAACTTGCTGAAAGGAAAAGAGAGCAGTAAAATTCTGTTCGATCTGACAACTCACTTTTTCACTTAAATACAGCTGCAAAGTTTAATGGGAATGAATACACAAGTGTTTTGCTGCTGAGTCCTGCAGCAGCAACAGCCGCCGCCCCCATGAGCTGGCAGCTGCCCTCAGCTCTGAGCATCTGCTGCAGAGGAAGGGCAGGAGAACCTGAGCAGCACCAAGACACAGCACACTCAGCAAAGTGGCAAAACTTGTCACTCGTGACAGTCTCCATCCCAGTCACAGAAAGAAGCCCACACAAGAAATCTGACCCCAGTAGCAACACTTAAAGATTAATAAACTGCCCTTTCATTTTTTCATGCATTTGGGGATTACAGTACTGATCTCTTAATTAGAATCAGAATCTCATATCTTTTTGCAATTAGTGTAGGTCTTGCCATCAGTGTTCTCAATAAAAGATTTTAGCGAGGAGCACCAGCTCACACAGGACATCTGTGCAGAGCAGCAGCAAACATTTAGGAGCATCCTTACATAGACAATGGAGCAACAGAAAATGTATCTCATTACACTGAATGATAACCTTGTTATTGTGGTTCTTAATTCACAACCAAGATAAAGATCTCTACACAATCAATGTGCATAGTACTTTCAGTAATTTTACCTCACAATGTCGTTTCTTCTAATAAACTAATCTGCCTCAAAAAAATACTCAAGCAGCAGCAGAGAAAAAGGAGAGTGACAACAAATAAAGATACAACTTACAGAATGTCTTATTTCCACTCCAAACACAATTACCTGGTTTACACCTTTTGCCATATCAGATTTCAGGTTATCAGATGATAAGATTTCATAATGCTGAAACAGGGCAGTAGGCATAATAACCCTCAACCTCAGTAGGAACACTGGACACCGGACGTGGAAGAAGGTTTTTGCAGCTGGATAAGGTTGAACTATTTTGCTTCACACAGTCACTAATAATGTCCTGATACCACAGAAACAGAAGAGTCATGACACAGAATTGTACAATCCCTACATTTAATATTCATGCTTTTTGAGTGAGGTTGCATTAGTAGAAAATATATTTCCCATGCTCCATCCATCTTAAGAGACAGAGGTTAGACTAGGATAACAGGGCAGGCAGGGGAGCATAACTACTCAGTTTATTTACAACTTGCTGTTGATTCTATATGAATAAGTGTCAAATACAGGAGTAATGAAGTTAGAATGCAGTTGAAATAAAAAAAATTAAAAATCAGGTACTGGCTTCTACACAAAATTACTACTTTGTCTTATAGAACAAGTGGGTCTTCGTAAAAATTGTTGCAAGTGAAGCTAACATGGGATTACAGCTAAGTAAGGTCTGATCCCTTTTCCCTTTACAGGTACAAGAAGCACTAAAATATTACAAAAAGCTATCTCCTGTAGTGTCAATACAACATGGACCGGCACAACTTCTTAGTTGGCTGAGAAAGTTTCCATAAGAAAGGAAGTCTAATTTGAGAAGTCATCCTTTGTTTTCTGTCAACATCTTAGGGAAAGGGAGGGGGGAAAAAAGGAAATATTTTTCCATCATGAAGTTTTCATGAGGATTTTCAAAGGTATGCTGAAAGCCATTAAGAATCTCAAAAGCACAACCTTTTTAGCTGAACGGCTCTGCTTTAACTCTTAGCAGAGGGACCATCCCAGATCCCTCTCTCTATTCGATACATGAAATAGCCATCAATTATAATTGTACATTCATGATTCCAACTACAGGACAGCTCTAAGCCATCAAAACCTCTTAATTTCCACTTATGTTATAAACAGATTTGAAAGAGATTAAGTAGTGACAATAAATACAGCAAAACAAGAAATATCCTAATGCATGAAGTTGAGACAGTACAGTATCACTCAAGTTAATTGCAAAAGCAAGAATGGAAGTTACCAATCTCTGCAAAGTGCATTGGATTATGTAAGTAGATACCAGAGTCCTGTTTTCCAACCACAAAAAATTAACAAAAACATTTCCACTATAGCACATGACTGCTAGAATTTAGGAGACTCATCCTCCAGTACAAGAGCAAGGCCTATTAAACATTCTGTGGTAATACACAGCAACACATGCATAGTGACACATCCAACTTCTTAACTGACAATACACAATGTAAAAACCAAATAACCCTAACCATCTAGCTTGTATATCCAATTCATTATCATAAAGAGACAGCCTTTCCAGAAACATATTGGAAAAAATATTCTTATTCTGAAGACTTAGCATGGTGCATCTTTACACATTCTGTGCAATGTTTCATTCAAGAAGCCTACAACTTTCAGGCTTCCTCTTCTCTCTGCTGATCCAGTATTATCCAGCTTGTCATACAGCATTATGTTCATATCACATTTTAAAATGTAAGACACAACAAGCAGATGTTGCACCAGCATCCAAGCACTGAAGTATACAGCAGAGAATGGAAGCAAATTTAAAGAAGGAACAGGATTAGGAATACAAAAACTTAAGACAGCAGTGCATTCTAAAACTGCAATATCCACTTTAATATAGAAATGATGTAGGTTCCAGTCCAGATCCAATATAGATCTTAACATCTGAAAAAGGTTTCAAGATTGGGATACTGGACATAGATGCTTATCTAACCAGGAGACAATCACTGTTTGTGATCTTCACATTTCCACAAATGCACAGAAATTGAATTCTGAGACACTCCAGAAGTTACAGCTTTGGTAACAATGGATTGCTGAGTGTCCACGTCAAATACCATTTCAAGGACACAGAACTTCCATTCCAACTAATGGTTTGATCTAATAAGCATTTTCAAACCATATCTTAGGTTTTAACTAAAATTCAGTTGGACAAGTGAGTACAATGCTTTCCAGAAACATTGTATCCATGTTTTTTACAGACATTCAACAGGCAAAAGCAAAGGTAATTACTGTGAAATGCAAGTCCAGAATATGACGTACCATGTCTAGGAATCTTTCAACTCAAGCCTCATTTTGGAAATTAACTTCTAGACAGTTTTAAATCAAAGTAATTTTCTGTATTTCCACCACAATGAATAAGTTAATGAAAAAAATGAAACTGATGAGCTTCCAATTACTTTAAGACCTGTTTGTGGGTCCTAAGACAAGAAATCTCCTTTTTTCAAATATCTTGTGAATGAGTACTTAGATTTACATGGACATTAAGAACGACTCAATCTTGAATTACAGCAATAAGATCAAATGACAGGGAAGGGAAAGGAAGAATCAATGCTTTAAACAAGAATTACTCTAATGTAGAGCAATTCACGTGCTTCCTTAACAGATTTCAGGTTTAAATAGGCACCTACTATATACAAAACTTGAACTTAAAAAGGAAACAAGATTGGAACATAAGTATAAATGGAAATTGCTTCTGAGACACTGCACAACAGAAGGAGTCAGCTTGCTGTCAAATCTTGCCATATTTAGATGCAACTATAGACTATGCTTCAGAGAACGAGCTTGTTTATAAACACATAACAGTATTCATAATTTGTGATAACAGATACAGAAAGCCATTAGCACTTGAACTTAGACACATCAAGTAAAAAAAATACCACGATAAATATACTTTAAATATATTTTATACCATGATAAATATGCTTTTATGGCTCAATACAGATGGTAAAAAAAACCAGCACCAAAACAACCCCAAAACACAGCCAAAAAAAAACCCACAAAAAACCCCCACCAACATCCCCACACAACTCAAAACATCCTCTTCCTCGGTGTAAGCCCATTCACTCAAGTACAAGATAAAAGAGAGATTTGAAAAAAATGGATGGGAATAGCACAACTGAGAACTTGGCATGACAGTTCCATTTCTTAGATAGTATATTAAATAAAGTTATTGCCTATTCATTTCTAGTGGATACCAGAGACAATTCTTTAGCATGGGCTGATGTTAAGTGAAAAAGTATCCTTTTTATAAAGCTTTGCAAATGACACAGGTAGGGGCCTCTCTGGAAGACTGATACTGAGTCTAACATCCACAACAGCAGCTGCAAGGTGCCTCAGACAGATTGTTTCAAACTCTGTGAATTAGACACCCTTACTGATGGTAACATTAGACAGCAGTAGTAGTTATTTCTAGTAAGTCAGTTATCTATCAAGGGTGCAACACAAAAAGAGAAAATTAAAGGGTTCACTGGACTTTTTTCTCACACTACGTACAATGCAGTATTTGATCAAGGTAGAAGCAAGCAGACAAAAACTGAAATTCAAGTAAGAGTTCAGTCCTATTCATTGATAAACTTAATAAACCAACACATACTATTTGTTTCATGTTACTGATCTTTGCCTTTGCTTATTACTTCTCATAATTTCTTTCCCACTAAACAAGCATAGGGTTTCTCAAAGTCTATTGATAAAAACCTGTACCTGAATAATAATACCTGAATGTATTAACTGAACTAGCAAAGAAACAAAAGCTGTTTCAGAGCACCACATCTGGGTTACCCATTAATCCTCTTCTCTGTCCTCCTGGTTTTAAGATACTGTACGACAGCAGGGAGACATGTTTTGGAAAAGAAAGGTACTCCACTACCTTCATCCTTTGGTAGGTCAACACTACTTTGTCATGCATTTCCACTTCCCTTCCACCTAGAGTTCCCGGATCCCTGTGATCTGAAAAAGCCAGTCTGTTTTTCAGCCAAACACCCAGCTTCAATTATACTGTTCACCTGCTGGTTTAGATTGCATCTGGAGCAAAAACTGACAGAAGAAAAGCTCATTGTATTGAAGGAAGGAAATATATTGATTGAAAATAATGACTGACATTCAGTGGAAATAATAAGTACGACAATAGCAGCTGCAATTCCCCATATTTACTCATATTTTCTAGCATACATGTTAAAAGTCACTAAAATGCAGTTTTATGTAATGACAGCTCAAACCATCCAGTACTGTCAAACATTTCTGAATAGAAAGTTTTTAAGAGCTTTTAGATTTGTGCTAAAGGTCAGTCATAGGAAGTCACATTACTCAAATGAAAATGCCCAGAAGACCACATTAGCATATTTCTTGTACTTGCATAACATTTTTTGAAGTTCACTAATCACATTAAGATGTAAATCCAGAAAATTATTATTTGATAATATTAAGAGAATCAAGCTTGACAATTTCACATAACACACAGAAATTACAGTATTTTTGAAATGTTTCCTATGACTATTTCCAGAGAATATCTAAATACAGGCTAAAGGTGTGGCCTCATTCTGTGGTAAATAATTTACAGATTTTAATACTTGCAAAAAATATATTGCCTCAACGACTTCCAGAAATACCTTCTAAAATCTACCCATGAAAAAAAAACATTCACTATATTCTGTTGAAATTATTCTACAGTTATATTCAGGTGCTAAATCACTGAAGAGCTCACTAAAAGAGAGAGATGCTGTGCTTTAAAACACAATATAGATCATGATCCACTGATCCCCATGCCCCAAAAGGCCAAATTTTAAAAGCCCAAATACTTATAAAGGCTTTGAGTAAGAGTTAACACCAAAATACACCGCTAGTAAAAACTCAAGCAATACATATGCTGCAAATCTGAAAGTTAAAAAGACATGTTTTTATTATACTAACTTCAATGTCTCAAAGCAAAAATGCTTCATGCAGAATCAATGAGTTGCAGGGAATGTTTTGCAACCACGGCCTAATACTTCAACTAGCTACGTCTCAACTCTGAATTCAGAGTCCTATGGTTCTAAGTTTTGGAGCTAAGCAGAAAACTACTATCTGTAGTTAGACTACTGCAGTTCTTTAAAATTTCTTTTATGATCTACATAAAACAGTATAGACTTTCTTAATTTCAACATGTTCCACTGCAAGGTAGGGGTAGAGAGAAGAAAAACAAGACATCTTACAATCAGAGACTGCAATTGCTGTCCCAAGACTCAAATTAAACACTGCTGATGGGATACTACTACAATATATATACATATGACAAGAATCATCAAAACTTTTGGCCAACACTTGAATGTACAAGACTAGAAGTGCTTTAACTGCATGTACACTACAAAACAAAACCATGTAGACGTGTAAAGATGTGTCCATAGAAACACAGTGGACACAGATTCACATGAGAGAAATGTGCTCATTATTAAAAAAAAATGAAGATACAGTTTCAGTTACAGTATCTTTCTAAAATACACTCAACAGCATCTTAATGCATGAATAAGTTACAATTGAAAAATTAATTACTAAATTATTGAAAAGACATGTCATTAATAGCTGTTCTTTTCCTCTTTTGTTGTCCCATCCCTTTTTTAGAGTCTTACTAATAAATACTGAACACTCTAGATTCAGAAATAATAAACATCAGTAAACTGTCAGTTTATGAGACTGAAAATTAAGTTTGCTTCACCCAAATTCCAACTTTGTTGCTATACTCACATACCTTTCCCCAGGAGTTTTACGTTACAATTTGCTCCACATAAAAATGATTTGGAATTGTGAAATGTTGCCCTGATGTTAGAGCAAAGCATTAGGATGGCATAAATTGAACAGCCATGATCATGACAATCAGAGTAATATAGTGCTTTGTTTTTCCTCTTGGAAAATATTTAGTACTATTTTAATATATTCTTATGAATGTATTAAAAAAAAATCTTTGATACTGTTCTTCCTTACCTCCCATTCTTTAGCAGCATCTTCAGTACTTGATTCTTCACCAGTTTCAGGCTCTTCCTTCTTTTTTACTACTATAAATCCAGGTTCCCGAAGAGAGTCCCCAGTATCTTCTGCATATATTTCTGGACTCCACTGGATAAAGAAGACATACAAGTGATCTGTCCTAGAAAAGTCAAGTTACAACAAAGAAAAGAAAAATAAAGTAAGTCTGTGATATTTTTGGTCATGTCTCATATTAAGTATTTAAGGTTAAAATAAAAATACTATTTCATATTTTACTAGATATTACAGACACATTTGAAAAAAACTAGCCAGTTTTGTGGGGTTTTTTAAGTTTTTAAAAATATGAAACTGATTCTGGAGAAAAAACCCAGGAAACAAGCTTGCAATGGATTAGCTGTAATTTGATATACAAGTATGGTCTTTCAATCACTTCTGTCCCATTGGATACTTCTGCTCAAAATTGAAGAAACTCCCAAAAAAAAACCACTTAGACTTTTTAATCTTATTTAGAAAGAGTTACATAAAACCAAACAAAATCAGAATTTAAAAAATGTCTGTTTTCCCCACTCCTGAAAAACAGCTGTCCACTTCCAAGACATAATCAGAATTATACAAATTGTGGGAAGTATTACAGATGTGGGAGAATACGGCTGAAAGCATGCACATATATATATAAACCATATACTCATAAACTACAGACTATTCTAACTATAAAAGGTACGAAGATTCAAAGTTACCTCCATTTAAGTTACGTGCCACAAATAGCACTGTTCTCCAGTTTACAAGAGCAAAATCACCCAAATCCACAGCAGGAAGTTATTTGCAATCCTAATAGATGTCAGTCTATCTCATATTTGCTGCAGATGCACAGACAGAGCATTCAGGAAAAGGACTTGCAATGCATCCACTAATATCTCTTGATCATAGAAAAGAGATTCAGAGCTAGAGCTTCAGGGCTCTGGTTACAAGAGTTTGAATATTCCTTATGTCTTTCATCAGAGATATTTGCCACGTCTTCATAGTGTACTAGCATGAAGAATAATATTTGAGCCTTTTTGTCTCCCTTAACAATCCTTGAAAAACTGAACACTTGAAGAACAGCAAGGGACACAGAACTGTGAAGTTTCTCAAAAGTGTAATTATATTTTTCACATGCCTCTGCCTAAAAGAATGCTGAATGTAGTAACAGCCACTGAACAGGGTCAGTTATCTAAAGTCACCCTTGTTAAGACTGAGGTTCATGAATAGCAATGATGAAAGGAAAAAAAAAAAGGGCAAATCCTTGTCTGGCAGTAGGAAAGAATAGAACATTCTGGATGCATAACGTTAGGTAAATCCTATCACAGAAGTCCAAACAAGAAGCTGCAGACTCCTCATGCACTGAATGAGGCATAAATTTTAAGTTGCCATACAAGTATGAAAGGTTTTTTTAAGTCCCAATTTTAACTTTCCAAAAACTTTGAGTTATGTATAACAGCAGTTAAAAAAAGGTACATAAAACTTGATGCTTAAGGAACTCTTAGACATTCCTTCCCAGACTAGCTCTTTTAAGACTAAGAACACTGAAATAAAGCTGGTTTGTCAGATACCGACTTTTCTCTGTTTCTTCCTACTTGGTGACAAAGACAACTGGATTGGCACTAAGCATTTTCACCTATGCAGACTAGTACTCAGCAAGGTTAACACCCCACTATCAGGGCATAGCTTTTTCTTTACAAAAAACACATAGAATGAATAAAGAATTGATACTGATAGTATACCGCCCCATTCAGTTAGACCCTTCACACATGAAATAATTTCTGAGGAGACCAGTACAGACTGCAAAATAAGAACTATTTCTTCCAAAACAGGTGATCAATTCTGCTTTAAGCTGAAAGTAAGTGCTTGCTACATTAGAAAATGAACCAAAGAGAAGTAATCATTTTAATCAATTAATCTAGACATCATTGCCATATATGAAATATTCATCTGTTTTCAAATTAAATATCATACTACTAGAACAAGCAGATTTGAGTCGACTGTAACTACAAGAACTCCTGGCCCAGACAGGATTAACAGCAGCAGAATTAGTGGGACAGACCTTTGACTCTAAACTTTGCTTCCTCTCTACCATTTAAGAGGTAGCAGGGGTGATGTTTAAAAGTAGGTTCGCGATGCACTACCACAGACTCAATTCTACCTGTTGGATAAGTATAATAATACTTTGGTGTAATTTCAGTCCATCACATATTTCCATCCACAATGGACATGAAAAAAAAGACTACCGTTTTTCTTGTTGCAGCCAACTTCAGTATAAAATAATTTTATGTCTGTAATCAATCTTTTCTCCTTTAGATTAAAGAACCCCACTTACTTCTAAATTTTCTTTATAAGTTACACATTCTAGGCATTAAATAGTCTTGCTGTTTTTCCTCTGGACTCTCTCCAATTGATCCATATCTGTCCTCAACTGCAGTGCCCCAAGTGGACATTCTATGCCATTCAGCTCAAAAGAAAAGATGGAAAAGTGACTTGATCATTGAGGGTAGGTATTTATATCAGATGACAACTGATAGTCTTTTGTTTCTTTCTTCTCACCCCCACTCTTTGACACGGATGTAGCACCCCTAAAAACCACTTTTGGGTTGAAAAGAACTCACAGTTTCCTAGCAGTAAAGATCATTTCAGAATACAAGACTGTACCAGTGAACAAACATGAACATCTCATGTCTTTGAATGAGTTCAACAAATTTAGGTGTTTTTCCAGTAGACATGCTTAAGTTGGTTCATGGAAAGGTTTTATGTTCCATATAAAAAGATAGGACAAAAGAACCCCAGTTGGCTCTTCTGAACTCAGAGAGGATTTTTAGAAAGTTTCCAAATAATGGTATGCACAGATGACAAAAATTTTGCTGCAGAATTGCATCCTCCACCAGACACCACTTGAATCTTTCTTTCATTATTTACTTGCTACAAACAAAAAACCTAAATAAAATGAGAAACTACTTGCCAAACTTACAAGTACCTCAAGTAAATCAGCAAAATATAGTAAGGTATTGAGGTACTCCAATGGCCAATACAATACAAGCCAATCAACAACATCCTCAGTCGCTGACCCTTTTCTGTGATTGATTTAGAGAGATACAGTCACTGCAAAATTCTGAATGGTGCAGAAAAAATGAAAAGCTCAAACTCCTACTGGCAATTGCTGTTTTTTACAGTTTACCGCCATCTTACCTTTCTTGTGGAACAGCAAACCAGTACTCATGTTTTTTATCCCTTTGTGCATACTGTTGCATTGTCGCACTTGCTTGAGAAACAAACGTTTTCCTCATGGGTTTTCCAACCCTGAGACACAGAAACTTGTAAGATCGATGTCGTCTTTTTTCTTTCATAACAGAAGAACCTATTAATAACGACAAAGTAAGCTGTCCACAATGTACTAAAGAGCTTAACAAAATCATTAACTAATTTCATATTAGACAATTGAGGGATATATATTACTTATATAAGTAAGTAATGGGAGATGGAGTAAGATAAATAGTAATAATAACCTGCCCTTTTTTGTTATAAAAATCACATCTGCAGAATTAACTTCAGTGTACAACACACTAAATAATCCTAACATTCATTTCTGCTTCCAGCTACAGATCACATTATTACAGCATTTCATCCATGCTTGGAAGTACTCAGAAGGTATTCTTGATGCATACTCTCAACACTGAATCACCACAATTAACAGCTATCCCACATACATGAAAAAGCTATTATGGTAAATACGTGTCTTGGCTTGATTCACACGTGTCAGCTGTTTGTTAGTTAATTGGGAATAATAATAACAGGGAAAACATCCTGGCCCTACGATACAGGATTAAGATGAATTTTAATTTGTTAGCTATATCAAACACCTCAATGGTATGAGCACTACCTCAGGATGAAATATACTGGATGTTGCAGTACAGAATTTTTCTCTCTGCTAGTATATTTAATTGAACTAATGGAATTACATGATTACCCCCAAGGTCTGAATTGTCAAGTCAGCACAAGGTAAAGGAAGAAGCCTCCTTAAAATTGTTTCTTTACTAGATTACTTGCCAAATCCCCCAGTCACAAGAGACTTTTTTAATGCAAGAAAAGAAAATAAAATTTAATAATTATTATGATCAGTTATGACAATAAAGGGTTTATCCTAGCTCTGGCATTACATGCACATACAGATAAGTTTCAGTTTCCCAGGACACATCTTTTCTTTACAGCTGAAATTCTCCAGAGTCTATGCAGACCACAGATCCACTAAGCACAGAAAACATCACCTTCTTGCTCTATAAACATTGCAACTATATTTTCTCAATGGGATTTTCACCATGAAGTGTAGAACAGTACTTTTCCACAAAAGACTGCTTTTTTTCTAGCAACTATTTAAATGTGTGCCTCCTGATTTTCAGACATGTTTTCAGTCAACCTTTTAGAATTATACCTGCAGCATACACTATAGTAAATTAGCCATGATAACAGGCATTATTTGGAAGTATTTTATTAATGTGTAAGCTCAAAGGTAAATTGTCAGATTGAAAAAAAAAAAACTAAGAAGAAACAAAAATACACAAAAAAGCCTATTTCATAGGACTGGCATGCAAACTCTGTGGCAGTGTTAGATAAATACTCTTCAAATGATTTGGTATTTGTTATTTTGTCCTTCAGAGGGAGCAGATTAGAACTTCCCCGAGCTCATATAAGTGCGATTATGGTTCCAGCTATCAGATAAAATAAAAACAAACAATTTATCCCTGCCCCAAGTGTCAAAACAACTATTTCAGATACTTTTTTTTTTTAGTGAGTTCTCCAATAACCTCTTGTAATCTGATACAGAATTAGTAAGAAAATATTTCAGCAATGGCTACTGTGTCTCATGCTTCTTGCCTTTCCCTTCAATCTCTGCCAATATTCAGCTAAGCAGCAAATATTTTGACTAGTTATCATTAATGATATTTTAGCTTATATAAATACACACAAAATTATAGACTGCTACAATTTTTCCAATGTACCAACCACATCTACCTTTATTTCAGTCCAGTGGTTAACAAAGCTGTCTGCAAAAACAGAAGCTTGGGCAATAAAAAAATAACAGTAGATACAAGTGAGACCTTTTTAGTTATTCTAGTCTACTTATAAGTATCTACTTGCATTGCATCATCTGTTCAACATTCAGATCATCAATTCCAAACTCAAACATCTGACCTCTGCAAAGTTCAAAAAACAGTAGTTCTCAAAACCTAAATTCTCAAAACTGCCATAAAAGAGAAAAAATTAAACTAAGTTCCTACCATATAAAAGACACAAAAAAACTGTCTAGGTAAGTTGCTCATCATAGTATTGACTACTTCAGAGTTTTATTTTGAGAAAGGCTACTTGAGAGTGTTTACTATATTTCAAATTTTAAATTACCTCGTGTTTTTAGTGACCTACTTTTAATAGATGTCATATTCAGTCTGATGCTTTTACCTTGGTTCTGTTTAATTGTGCCTGTAAAAGTTTTACCAAATCTATCTATAGGTTTAGAAATATTACTTTATAATTTACTCATTTATTTGCATTCTGCAAATAAAACATGCAAAAATAACAAAGGTAATAATTCCTACTGAAGTTGGACTGGATTGGTACAAATCTCCAAAAATGATCCTGTGCTTTTTGTACTTTTTCTTTGTAATTTACGCCATCAACCTTGAGTGAGGCAGCAGCACTAAGTGCATATAAGGTTTCTAGCCACCACTCTTCTGTAGGACTGTATGCAGACACTTTTTTGGTACTATATACATGTATTTACTCTCCAAATATACAGATCAAATAACACACAAATAACCTGCAGTCATTCAATGATACAATCTTACAGAAAACCAAAACTAATGCATTTAATGCAACTGAGTTACAAGTATTCATCTGTAAGAAAAGCAGCAATTGTGCCAAAGAACACTTAGCACCGGAATTTTTTTAAAGTCACAACCAGCAACTACTGGTAGGTGACATTTGCAGGAGGACTACTTCTAATATTTAGGACATAAAAGTCAAACTTATCACAGAATGTAAGTATTCATCTGCTTCAAATTTCAAAATTCAGTTACTTCCTTAAAAGAAAAAAAAAAAAACAACCAACCAACCAACAAAACTCCCCCAAATAAGCCAAAAACTATTATATAAGGTTTTGAAGTATAGACGAACTTCTATTAACCAAAGAATGTACTTCTATTCAATACAGTTTTGACTTTAATACTTAAAATAATGAATTTAACCTTCAAAGGCACTTCACTTATCTTTAATGCCTGTCATGCACTAATAGATTCTTTTCTGGTCTCCCAAATGTTGCACAATTAAAAGAAACAGTTCTCAATTAGTAAGATGGGAAGACATCAGAAAGTAACTTGTATTTTTTAGAAAGCAAAATCAAATTCATCCAGAAGCATATTTTAGTTGTTTAAAGGCACAGCATATTTCTATATGATAAAAATTGGAACAGACTTTAAGGGTAATTTCCAACTAACCATTCCAGACCCTGATCTTTGTACAAGAATCAAGGTACTCAAGAAATAAAACCCAGATGTTCCCTGTATCCAGAGCACTAGTTTCCTAGCATCTAACCCTTATTTGTCCTGAACCAAGCTTTTTTAACCTTGTGCTAGTCAGCATCAAAGCAAGACAAGATGCAAGTGAAATATTCTGTAAGCACCAAACACAGTGTTAAGACTCTAGTGTTTGTTGCTCACACCACAAACCGTAACCACAAAGCAGACATGCTACAAATTAATTCCCTAAAATTCATTCACACACACGTACATTGGGATCAAAATCTAAGCAACAGCTAACTGATTGCTAAAGAACATTTTTAACTCTGAGCTGTATAGTGACCAATGCACCATGGATCTAATTTTACAGGTTTGAATCTCTCCTACAAACTGTGATTTAATATGATCATAAATAACAGTACAATGAGGAAGAATTACAAAGTTATCTATGTTCTCAGTTTCCTAAGGCATATTTTCTCCAATAGTTTATGTAAAGTTTAACTTTGGAGTATCTTCAAGCCAATGAGAAATATAACCAGCACACGGAGAGATATGTGGTATAGAATGAAAAAAATCCCAAATTTCCATTAAACTGGAGGGTGATACATTGTAAATCTGAAGGTTAACACTGTATCCATAAATACCCACCGACTTACCTTCTAACCGCCCATCTCCTGCAGATACAGCTTTCTGACTGATTTCTTTTTGTGAATCCTGGTGCATGTTTTCTCTTTGTTGTTTTGTTTGTTGCATAGTGTGGGTCTTCCAGAGCTTGCGGAGTTCTTCAACTTCTGCCTCTGAGTCTTGACTTGGCTCTCCTGCTGCTTTTCCTTTGCTAGGCGAAACTTTCTTTTGAGAGTCTGCGGTATCTTCACAACCTGGACATTCCTCTTCCGTCTCATTATCTGCTCTTTTTCCTAGTGAGGAACCCTGATCCTTGCCCACTTCTGCCTCCTTGCTGTGCTCCTCACTACCCTGTGATCTTTGCAAAGACTGCTGGAGAACGTCTGCAGTATTTTCACCAGGTTCTTGTCCCCCCTTTAAAGACATTTTAGCACTTTCTGAACTTAAGTGGGTACCAAACTGTTTAACACCTACAACCATTTCGGCACTGGGCTTTAAGTCACTGGCAGCTTCATTTGAGTCTGAAATGACTGTTAAACATTCAGCACTAGTCTGGTTTATTGTTTGGACAGATTCTGATGATGCTCCAGAAGATTTATCTTGTCGAAGCTCATCTGAGGAAACAAGTTCCTCACGTATTGGAGAGAGTTCTGATTCTGTGAATACATCTTCTGAAAGAGACTCCTCTGTGCTTCTTGGGGCAGTACTGGCACTGTCATTGCCCGTGTCCCGAACCCTGGAATCCGTGTCATCTGTATTGCTCTTTGCAGCTTTCTTGGAATGGCCAAGTTCCCTTACTGACAGCTGTTCTACATCTCTGTTGAGCAAAATAAGAATGTTGTTAGAACAGGTACCTCTAAAGTATCAAGCTCTTTTCTTCACTATGTTTTATTGAAGCTCTTAAAACAAACAAGCACCCTAAAAACCAACTTAATCAGTAGTAGCAATAAACAAGCATAAAATGTGATACCATAATGGTAAACATGGCTGACCCTTTTGCCAGTATAACATAGCTGGGACTTCCCAAGTTCATAACATTACTTTCACAAGAAACTCTCCTACGAAACCAACAAGATTGTGAGAGGCACCTAAAGTGTAAAAAAACCCCAGAAACCAAAGTAAAACCAACAAAAAGCTACACACAACCATAATCTCTAAAGGTAAAAATCATCCAGAGTCTTTTAAGGTATGTCTCCCCAAGAGGTCAGTACAATAGTGCAGACATGTTCCACCCTACAGGGAAGCTGACATCTAGCTCACAGGTAAGAAGTGAATGGCAGAAATCATCTGCTGTAACCTCAGCTATCGAAGCCAGTAAATGCAGAACAGTAGGAACCATCAATGTGTATCTCACTATTCTGCCCACAGAAAATACTTGAAACCATGTTTAGTGTCTTCAGCAGGTACCTAACCTTGAAGATACCACTGTTTGGAAAAATAAATCCTAAACTACTTGATACAACCGAAGATGCTGATAAACAGTGTGAAAAAAAGCAAGCATAAAAATTTATTTTACCCAGAGGAAATAATTTTGCTTAAACTTGTCTTTCCAAATAAACTAACTAACTAGAAATTCTGTGACTTTTAGAAGCAGAAGACTTGAAAGGTACTATAAACATGCTCAAGTAGACCCACAGAACTCAAGTTTTTCCCTGCTGTCAAAAAACCTGGGCCATCACAAAATATTCTCATATTGAAATGTACTCTTGACTAGAGTTCTCAATGTCAACATCTTTGTTATCAGAAGCACACCAACTCTTCCATTACGTAGTAGTAAATGCTTTTAAGAAGCTTGTACATTAATCTGTTTTAAAGGACAATAAATTCACTCCACAGTTCACAAAACTTTATATTCAGTTACATCATATTACTGAGATGCTTCTAAAATTCAAGATGTTTGCCAAGCATATGCACACTCTCATCTAAGTGTTTACATGGAACTTGTATTAAGCTTTAGCTGACAGAGTAATTTTGCTTATAAAGCATGCAGATTCAGCTTTAGAATTCATTACCTATTAGACTAGGCCATTTCTTTAAATTTTCAGGATTACGCTCATTATAGGTGCTCTTCTACAAGCACAACATAAGGTTCATGCAAATCAGTAAAACATCTGTATGCAGTCAGACATTTTTTGTCCAGTTTCAGCATAGATTGTGACATATAAAGAAACCATACAACACAAAATTTTAGTTTTTAAGAAAAAAAGCATCCATTGGGCTTATGACCATTTTCCATATCAACAGTCTGAATACTGAAAATAAGATTGCTTTCCCAAGTTTAAGTGGGTTTGACAGTTGGCAAAATTGGGAGAGTGGAAGAATGTTAACTATAACAGTGCAATATATAGGAAAAAAAAACCACAGTGAGAAAACGTGATTTAAGTGTCAAATACCTCAAGACACATGGGTCTTGTCAGATCTAGCTGAAGCTGTTAGGACTTCTGTTTACCGATTTAAAAGATTTGATTTCTGTTTTCCCCCAAATTTATAAATATGTCTCATATTTAGCTAAGGCACTGAAGTGCAGGGATTGAAGAAAATGCTAGCATCTAGTGTTCCATCCACTAGTTTATCAAGCTGACAAGAAAGATAAATCAAATTGTACATACATGCCTCTGAATGCAGAGTGTAACCTTTAATTTGCAGACACATCTTCATTCCATATAAATTCATATTACAAACAAAACAGAAAATGCATGTGCAACAGGAGCACAAAAATCAACGGCATAATAAAGTCATTAACTAAACTAAACATTTTAGAAAAATACTTGTTTTGCAACTGCAATACCATGATTCAAGCATAGAGTCATCTAATTCTTTTCACTGTGTATCAATTGAAATAGGAACTGTGAGCAACTTTTTAAAAACCGAGTCTGGAAAATAAACTTCCAGAAAGAAATCATGCTGAAGGCACCCTCATTCTACATCAGAAGTCCCAAAAGAACTACTGTAGCAACATGTACTTCAGTTGCCCTTTCAATAGACACATGACATCGGGCAGCAAACAAGACCATGCCAGGATATCAATTCACTCCCTGGTTTATGCCAAAACTGAGCTTAAAAATGGTATGAGGCAAGTTACTACTTCTGAGTGTCCATATAGTTAAGATTATCAAGAAAGATGTGTTTAGGCTACTACCTATTTGAACTATAAGAGGGTATTTTCAAGAGATACTAAGTATCTTAAAACATATAACTATTTTAAGTAGGGTATGGCGTTACATATCAAGCAAACAGCTTTACACTCTCTTGATTGAAGAAACCCACTTCCCTGCCACTAGGTAACAGAGGGAGTCCACAAGCGTTTGTGTGTTATGAGCTGTGATAGGTAAAGGTGGTATGATTTTTTAATCCTTTTTGTTTTTCAAGATAGAATTTATCTTTTTCTGATGACAATATAAAAGCTCGGCATTAAAAAACCAGAATGGAACAAAGATTTCCCATAATGCTCTTTAAAGTTGATTTTAAATGCCTGCTGCACTAAACACCAGTGCTCAGCAAATTCACTGTTTACTCCAGAAAAAGACTACATCTAAAGATGAATATGCAGTTCCTCCCCTAGCCATAAAGGGAGAAAAAAATATACTCCTAGGCCCATGATAATATATGCAAATCTTGGAAAATGAGTTTAAATCATTTGTCAGAGCAACAAGATTGAGAAGTGAGTGAAAAATGCTAAACTATAAAAATTCATGCCTAAAATTTTCAAAGCTGCATTTTATTACCGTTAACACCAGTTCTTAAATCACTGAAGAAACAAACAACATCTATTACTGTTTCCATAGAGGGGAAGGGGCAGAGGAAATTACGTGGTACCACAGATCTTCATAAGAGACTACTGGAGGAAATTAGAATCCAGGTATATAGAAGATGATTTATCCTGTATCATGTATAGTATGTGAAAACTAAAGGTAAAGCAAACTTTCTATAGGATCTTTCCAAGTCAATCTTTGATATCGTTTCCTAAGAAGAAAAAGAAGGAAAATGCTGATTTTGTATGGTCAACAATGTGGCTACAGTTCAGATTTACTCAAAGATTTACAAATACTGTTCTATCTTACATGCTTAATGACTCCTTAATTTTGCTGTCCACAATTTCCTTATACAGAGCAGCTGACATCACTTCTTCCATTGGACACATGATGCCATATTCTTCACAGCCATTTTCTTGGACCAGAGGATCCATTTTATGAGGATCAAACATTATATTATTTGGCGTCACTAGCAGCACACCATTGACCGTACCCTAAAATGAGAGGGAAAAGAAGTGGTAATTTTTCTCCTTCAAATTCCAGCTTATTCTTCATTTTTCAGTAGGGAAAAAGGTGTTGTCTGTTATTTTTTAAATAAAGCCATGTTTAATTTATATTTAAGCAACCTGCTATGTTACTAAGTCACTATTAAACATAAGAAACTGTAACTTTTTCCAGGGAAGCAAATTAATACCATCTGCTTTCCCAAAAGATACCAGTTTTAATCCTCACTAATCAATAACCGGTTTTAGCAAAGTAAGAGAAACCCTTAAAAACTGAAGAATGGACTAAACAGCTCCTCTGAGATCAGGAGATACCCTTCCCAGATAACCACACGGCTTTATTGGTAGGTCTGAAAGCAATTTTTGTCTTAAACTTGACTCTTAACTCTTCTCACTTTCTAGTATTTATTTAGAGAGACCTTCAAAACCTGTCACTTATCTTTATTTGCTTTACATAGAAGTAACAGAGAGGCTGACACAAGTCCTTCTAACTTAATGGACACATTGACTGATCTGACAAACACGTTTACAAAATGAAACCAGAATAAAAAATACTCAAGATTATCAAAGATGAAACTTTGGATGGTTTTAATCACAATGATACTGCTGTAGTACATGAATGCAAGCAGAGTTTAAACTCTGTGTATGATAAACTTTGAAGTTGATATTCAAACTATGAGTTTTAGGGTTCTTATACAAGTATCAAAACAAAGTCAATTTACAATATGGTGAACTTTTTTTGAACAAAAAAGTTAGAAACACAGGCAAACAGCAATTGCCTGCAACAGAAATTCATTTAAGTGTTGGAACAGTGGAGTTTGAGCTAAAACTATGAACTGGAGAAAATCTAGCTTTAAGTAGAATGACAGGAACATTTCAAATACAGATCTTGACTCCTAAAGGGTACAAATTTGGATAGACATTCCAAACTCTCATGCAAGAACTCGCTTCACGTGTTGTAGAAGGAATTAAATATTTATCTTACTGATAAAACATTCACAACCATAATAAACAGTGTGTATTGGAGGAGATTGTTTTCAGTTTTGTTTCAAGAAGACATTAGCACAGCACAAACACAGATACAGTTCTTCTGAACTCAAGAAATTTTGTTCCCAGGTGATGGTTGATGACCTTCCCAGTAGCAAAACAAAGATATCAAATAGTAAAAAGCAAAGTACAAGTTATAAAAAAACCACAACAAAAGTATTACTAAAGTCTACAAAAATGACTAATGCTACTTCTAGTATAGAAAAATGAAAACATCTAAAAAGCAGCCCAAGCATCCGTACTTGAGTCTCTTAGTTGTTCAGTGCTTAATCAGATTTTATTTACATCTTTTAGAGTGCAACACATGTGCTGAAAACCTTGAAGTCAGGAGAAAACATTTACATAATTCCAACTGTTTAAAGTACTGAAACAAGACTGTTACGGGCATTTCTTTCCTAACACTGTATCGTGGAAACAGACTTTCAAGGTTGTCCTCCAAGAGGACAACTGTCAAGAGAAGTCTACATTTTGTTATATCTACTGTAGTCCAGAAAACAAATTTAACATCACTGAAGTCAAGGAGTCTACTCAGAAGAATAATTGCTTTTCTTTAAACAAATATAACTTCTATAAATTCAGTACATAATTAAAACAAAAAAGCAACAGCTTTTCCACATCTGAGCTCTGTCATTAATGGTCACGAAAACAGAATTTTATTAATACTCTGTAGATCTGACCCAGAAATTGTCATAGTCTTGATGGCAGTTGGATTAGATGATTACTGCAGGTCCCTTCCAACCAAAATACCCTATTCTATTCTTTCACAGCCAATATACTGCATGTGGATCTTCAAAACAGCCAGGCTGAAGAGAAGATGGTAAGGCTGTATGACTGCTCTGTCTGAAGGATTTAAGCGTTCAACTCCAACTTCCACAATTACATATCACTCAGTAGAAAAAAAACAGTAATTGAGTTCATTAGAGAGCTCTTAATTTCCATAATATTGTCTTCATTTGTTCGCTATCTCATGAAACTTTCTCCATAAATTAAGTACACAGGAAGTGCTAAAGCTCTTGAGGCAATAAAGAGATGATATTTTTCTGTCAAGGGGTGTGCTGTCACAATGGAGATACCATTCATGTCAACAAGCAACAATGTTTTATAACTTGCTTTCAGAAGCACAGGTAAGACTGCTTCAGCTGACAGCAAGGCAAAAAACTGATTAAAGAAAAAAGCTTCATATGTTTGACATTGTTTATCTGAACAGTAGAGAGTCACATAATCAGAATAACACGTGTGAAGAACCAGTTACACATCAACCACACATTTCAGTTGTCTTGCTTCAGACTCAGTTTTAGCAGTTCAGAAAACACCAACTTACCCCTCCCAAAGCCCACAAGCCAGGCTTGCTAGTATCTTAAGGACACACCATCATATCAAGGACAAAAACCTGTGCATGTCCAAGGCTACTCACTACATAGGAAAAACAAGCTTGAGAGATCCTCCATTGTAAACAGAAACTTCCCAGAGAAGACTGACAATGACACATCTAATGGCAAAGAACCCCAAACCAGTACATTGATAAGGCCTTAGCACATATGGAACATCCTAAAGCCTATCTCTTCAGCCTCCAAGACATAGCTAGAAATAATAAAAGCTTATCTTGTCCTTAGAAGAAACCCTCAACACCAATAGGTAGGCAAGCATTCAACATGAAAATTAATTGTAAAGCGTATTTCCATGTAAAATTTACTACAGCAATAGAAATTGAGAATTAAACACTCAGACTTATCAGACTTTTACCTGTATTTGACAAAGTAGCTGATTAAATACTTCTCTTGTTACTGTAAGGAAGTGAAAGATTATAGAGGTATCTTGAAAAAAATGGATTTCTAGTACCTTAACAAGAGATGACCTATTTCATTCTTATCTATTTAAAAAACATAATGTAATACTTCTGGCTCACAAGTTACTAGACATGGTCCACACTTACAACATGAACACTTCAGGATACTTTTCTAGAGAAGAACTGCTGCTCTAAATTAATAAAAATTAAATTCTTAATAATACACTAATTAGCATTAGTATTTCTGCCACTTTTCATTATTACCCCCAAGAATCACTGAATGTGAAGCCAGGTAGCTAAGTAATGCTCAGGTAAGAGGCAGATAAAGAAACATTTTGTTTGGCTGAAGATTTTAATTACTTTTTTTCAGACATGCCAATGAGACACTTTCTCTTACGATTTCTGTGACTCTTACAGGACAAATACCTTCTATCTTTACTACCTTCTAACTTGCTTGCAGGAGTAAAAGTTTCCTTAAAACCTATTACTCAATAGATGTTGTTTGTAGTATGGACAGAAACCAAGTGCTATTGATTCTGGGAGGAAAAAAAGGATAACATCAGAACAAAACACACAAGTAAGAGCACAGAAGCCTTTAGCCAACTAGTTAAGAGCTGCTCATTGCATTACACTAGTCTTCCCTGAGAGATGGAAACTGCAGCAACTCCAGCCTTTGAGAGCTAACACCACAGCTTCGCATAGGTCAAGAAAAAAAAAAAATGCATCTGTTCTTTAAAGGAAGTACCTGAATCTTCATTTCCCTGTTGGCTTGCCAATTAAAGGTCAGACAGATTTCTACTTTAGCATTCCTAAAATGCACACAGTCCAGAACTATTGTATCAGAGTACGCAATGATGAACTCCTGAGCATTTTAGTACCATGCACTCATTTAAGGTTCGAAAACAACTTCACTGGTTACTCATACACATTTACGCACTATGGCAGCAGATGTCACGGTTGTCTCATAAAATACCCAGGAATGGGTAATAATGGTGACACCAGGAAAAAACACTAGAGCATCTCTGTATGGATAGTGTGGCTGGCAGGACCACAGCAGTGACTGCCACTCTGTACTCAGCACTGGTCAGGCCACATGTCAAATACTGTCTTCAGTTCTGGGTCCCTCAATTCAGGAAGCATATCGAGGTGCTGGAGCTAGTCCATGACTGGCCAACTGAGCTGGTTAACTGTCTAGAGATTAAGTCCTGCAAGTAGCAGCAGAGAGAGCTGGGCTTGTTCAGCCTGGAGAAGAGGAAGTGCAGGGGGGACCTTATTATATTACTCTCTGCAACTACGTGCCTACATTGTAGCCAGGTGGGCATTGGTCTCTTCTCCCAGGCAACCAGGGACAGGACAAGAGGAAATGGCCTCAAGGTGTGCCAGAGGAGGTTTAGGCTGGGCATCAGGAAAAATTTCTTCACAAAAACGATTGTTAAGCACTGGAATGGGCTGCCCAGGGAGGTAGTGGAGTCACCACCCCCGGAAGTTCAAGAAATGACATGGCCCTTAGTGCCATGGTCTAATCGACAACATGGTGACCACCTCTACCTTAAAGGTGTTTTCCAACCTAAATGATTCTGTAATGCTGTTCTTAGTAAGTTACTTCCAACAAGCTAATCTCCCCTGCAATCTTTTAAGCACTAAAGATGACTGAGAGCCTAGTCCGCTCCCCATATATAATCTCCTTGGTTCCTTGCTTTGGGAGCAGGGAGAAAGTTCCCAAGCTCCTCCTCTGACCTGGCTGAGCCACTAAAAATATTTTTTGTGTGAATATATTCTTTAGAGTGAATAATATCATGGGGGTTTATTTATGAAAAACGAAGCCCTTTCTATGCCCTTGTCTACCAATATTAAGACAAGAAGACTAAACCAGCTTCTCCTTTGTGTTCTACATTGGGTCTTCAGCCCAGATCCCTTTAAAATAAATCAAATACTTAACATTTCAGAAACAGCTTTTTGACTTTATTTTTTACAAATTCAGTTTTTCAAAATAACTATAAGAATTGTTTGTACTAACAATGTTGTTAGAGAGAGAGAGTACTGCAAATCAGAGCAAGCAAAAACACTGGACAACGGCATGCACACTACCAACTGCTACATGACTCCAGTGTAGTGTTTGCTCTAACTCCTAATTTTCTAGTCCTTGGGAAAAAAATTTAAAAAATTAACATCTATAAACAGCTCAATTGTTGCTACAGAACCTTGGGAAACAGCTTTTTAGGACATCCTCTACAAAATAACCAATGACTTGCTTCTCTTGAACCATAATTACTAAGTTTTTGAGAGAAAAAATACTAAAAAATACTGTCTATGAAAATGAAATACAAATTAGACTCTGCATGTAGCTACTAAGTAGTTCAACATGACACTGGCACAGGAAGTTCTGGAACAAAACTCCCCAAAATAGCAATTGTAGAAGTCAAGTTTCCTGTACACAATAGATTTTAAAGACCAAGTAAAATTGTGTTCAGGTGAAGTTCAGATTTAAGATCCTCACATAGAAATGCTAAGCCACTCTTATTGAAAACCATGTGGACATTCTAAGTTATTTAAAAAAACAGATCCCTTGAGTCTTAAAGCTGGTCCAGAAAATATTAATCCAGATACATAAAAACATACATATTGAAAGCAGATTAAACTGCACATGCAGATATCCAGTTCTGAATCAGTTTTGTCTTCTTACCATTAAAATTCCTTATACCTCAGGAAATGGAAGCTCTAACCCCTGTGCAATACCTGAGATGGAAATCTGAAATCATTTAAGAGAGGTTTAAAGCCAAACTACTACATTGGTGAGCCCACACATTAAGATTAAGCAGTTCAGTAAAACACCTCTAAGAAAGTTTGAAAGGACTCCCAAAAAGATGGTTTTCAAAGATAAGTTTTCAATTAGTTTTCAAAGATAAGTTCTCTAAAGAATTCCATGACCTTCTTGAACACTCAAGGTTGAATAAAAACTGTTAATTATGATTTATGAAGCTTTTATAATGAAAACTAACATTTATTTTATTTTTTTGTTTCTTGTAGAAGTTTTGAACCTCGTCAGTGTCCTCCTTTTCACTTAATGAGCAATAAATGTGTGCTTTCTGTGTTTTCATTTTCAGGTCAGTGGTTTGGGTTTTTTCAAGCCTCAGTATTGGTAATTTTCCTTTACCTACTACATTGCAAAACAGTTAAGTAAGTTAGCAAAAATAACAAAGAATTCCAAACCTCCCTTACTAGTTTCAGTTGCAATCAAGCAGACTTCTTAAAGTACCTTTTTTCATCTCAAGGAACAGTGAAAAGAATGGAAAAACCCCAGAGCAGCACACTTTTCTACAGCAGAAGCCAACAGTGCAGCTGTAAGACAGGGCACATCTACATACTCAGTAAACAGTGAGTCAAGGTGTGACTGCAGCACACTGGTTACACTGATTTATTGTCTGTACAGAATGTGGCATATGCACACAACACTGTCTCACTGTGCTCAACACCCTGCCTCTATCAGTAGCCATAACCAGTTAACATGGAGCAAGAGCAATGAACAGAGCAAGCATTCCAGGTTCCAATCACTGCTTCTCAGAGAATTCCTCTGTGCTTGTCCAGAAAGTCACAAGTGTGACCAAACCAAACTCCAACCACAAGCACTCTTAAAAAGCGAGAAATTAGACAATCTTACCCTAATGAAAGCCCTTTTGCATAGACACTGAAAAACAGGCTTTCACTAGATTTCAGTTTACAAGCAGCATCACAGTGGTGACATACTTCACAGCTGAAGCCCCAAAGAATGGCTAACTATGAGCTTCAAAAATCACTTTCGGAGTAGGAAGCAGAGGATGAATCTTTTAAGCTTTTTCTAGAAAACTTTTGAAAATTTATCATCCTGCATCATGAGAAAATGTATCGAAGAGATGCAAGACAACATTCAAGATGACATTCTTACCACATGTGGGACAAAGTCTAAATTACATGCCAAACTTACAAGATCTGGCACTCAAAATCTGAGCAAGTCAGTATTCATTTTTCTCCCACCCACCTCCTCAAATATGGATAGACACTGCAATGGGTTATACAACTTCTTAGAAAGAGAATTCTCCCTGAAGCTCTTAGAAAATAGGCTGTAATGCTGCAAGTGAAAGACAGGTATCCTTAATACTCCCTGTAATATTCTGAGGAGAAATTACAGCACAAAAATAACATGCTGTAAATTTTAACCCCAGATTTCTTCCAGTATGTCCAATTTCTAACAAAGCCTCACAGGTCTCAATTCCTCTGCATAACAGCACTTAAAACTGGCAAGTAAGGATGTGTCTAGGATCAACCTAAAAAAGTCACCTACAGACAGAATGCAACAAATGAAGAAAATTACCTGCAAAGCAGAACAAAGTAAAAAACAAAGCTGTTCCAGTACTTGCCTCACCAACTTCTAACAAGTAGCTTTTGTCAATACACATCTTGTCAAAAGGCTTCAAGCCTAGATACACATAGATTTGCAATCCTTTCCCCATCAGCCAAAAAAAAAAAGACAGTTTTAGGAGATTCATTATTAATCTGTTTATCATTAGTGTCTTCTCTGCAAACCTATTGCTGAACACAAACAGCGGTATTTCTATATACATAACTGAACTTCAGGCAGGGGAGGAAATATTACATTTTTGAATTTTATTGATTAAAGGCATTTTTCAAAGATAAAGTGTCTAAGTAATTTTTCAGTGAGGTAGGGGAGCGATACATTTTTATTTTTGGTAAAGTGTTCTGACATTATCTCAGCCCCTAGAAGCCTGTGCAAGACTTGTGCACTTATGAGCTGAACAGAGGTTAATTAAGTGTCGCTAACTGGGAGGCATTTTGTGTAATGATGCTATTGAGAGAAGTGTAACTGCTTCAAAGAAAAAAACAAAGTCAAGGTTTCTACCATATCACACCAAACCAAATGGTGAACAACATAGAACTTGTTTGCAGAAGCAGAGGTTTATTCTGCTTGCCCTACTCTGCTTTAAAAAGATAACAAAAAAGGAAGCAAAGCTACACAACTGTATTTCCTAGTTCAGTTTAAAGCATGTTTTTCTCCATTGTAAGTAAAAAAAATTACTTATGAGAGATACTAAGATAAGGAACAAACACACCTCATGCCCTCAAAATACAAGAATTATGTAAGAGTATAGCATCAGGGATGTCTGTAATGTATCAATTGTTTGCATCGTGTCCTGAACAAGAGGCCTGGAGAATGCAAAGGAAACAGCAAGTAAAAAAATTAGTATATTTATACAGACATATGCATGTGAGTTGATTCATCTATTCATCCTTGACTAAAGTCTACTCTATGTTTATACTTTAAACATGCTTTGTTATTACATGCTATACAGTAACAGTAAAACCAGAATGTTTCAGTACCTTGCCATTAGTGATGTACTTGCAATTAATTTTTAGAAATTTCTCTGTAAATGCTTCCTCCTCTTCGGAGGTGGATGATACCACTCTTGAAGGACGAACACATGCATGTGCTGGTGAAACAGCTGACTCCTTCTGTTGGACTCCATCTGAATCCTGAAAGGAAATATAAAGAAACAAAGAAGAACTTAGCAACTTGCAACTCAGCAACTTTTTCAATATCAGCTTCTGGAGATTTTCTGCTGTGTAACTTGACCAGTCAGGTCACTGATGGGTAGATTATGAAAGAACTGCCCCAATAAGGACTCCCGAGGATTTGAAACCACCACCACAGCAAACAGTGTTCAGGGCCGGGCTGGATGGGGGTCTGAGTAACCTGGTGTAGTGGAAGGTGTCCCTGCTTATGGCAGAGGGGGTGGAACTGGATATCTTTAAGGTCCCTTCCGACGCAACCTATTCTATGACTCTACAGAAGATTTTTTTTAAAAATCACATACACAAGTGCTGAATAAGTTTGAACACAATGATCCTGGCAATTTTCCTGGCCCATGTTCTACTCTACCCCTTCAGTTCACATTTTTCCAGTACTTTAACAAGGGTCCTTTGGAACAGTGTCAAGGGCCTGGCTCTAGTCAGGGTAAGAAGCATGCATTGCTCTTCCCTCATCTGCTGAGTGTGTAATGTCCTCACAGAAAGCACTCAGGTAATACAGCCTATATATCAGTTTATACAGGTATGACATAACCTTGGTAAATTTTCTCTGGCTGTTTCCAACCATCTTTGTCATTCACATGCCTGCCTTTAACTTACAGAGGATTTCCTTCACGACTTCTCTGGGAAGAAAATAGAAAGCATTATCTACCTCACTGTCTACCAGTGAGTGTCTACCAACTAAGTAGTGAACATGGAACCCTACCAGGGACAGGATAGACAATGAAAAAAAATTGCTTTCAAACTAAAGATAAACAAACTGTAGACAGACTTCAACAGACTTCACCAAAGCCTATTTTATAGACACAGAAACCAGAAACCCTGCTTTGGAACTTCACCCACATCTTATATATCATTTCATACATAATTGCTATTTTTAGTTACAAATAAAATATTACTATTTTTAGAAAACAGGAACTCCCATGTTCCTTTGGGTTTTCTGCTTTGCTGTTCAGTTCTATTTGCTAGTAACAACTGCAGATAAATTACTTCAATCATATCTAGGAACATTATGCACAACAGTTTTCAGTTCATCATCTCTCTGGCACTACTTTAGCCTATGCCAGCATCTTTAATATTCATTACAGATCAACCAAAAAACCAAAACAATATACAGAACACTAAACTGAATTCTGCTGAAAAAGCTAATCAAGGTATAATTAGGAAACAAACCTCCTGGAGATTAATTCTCCTTCTACATATGCCTTCCTACTGAAAACTACAGGGTCACTCTTGTGATACATAACTCAGCAAGTGGCTCAAAGTGCTCAGCTGATATCCAAGTCCACTCTGAAAAAGCCAGCTATTTCTCATCATATTGCCACATGACACAAACTCAGATCCCAGTATGGCTTGGGAAAGGGAGGGGCAGGAGGGATGCACCACCACAATGGTAGACTTTCCAATTTAATGATGATGCCCTTGTCATTACATATTATTCTGAAGTGGAATTGAAGCTTTATAGGTAGCAAAGCATAAAGGATCTTCTCAAATATGTGCCTAAGTCTGGTGAATGAAGAAATCTTTCAAAGACCCAGCAGCATCAGGAAAGCTTCAAAATCTAAATTAATTCTTACACACTGACAGCCACAAAATTATTGAAATACACACTGAAATCTTAGCTTAAGCATAGCAAAATTTAAAAAAAAAAAAAGAAAAACAACTAAAAAGCAACCAAGCAAAAACCTACCAAAACCCCCTCAAGTTTAACAAAGTTATGTAGGTCTTACATCAGCCACATGCTGGTTTGCATCTAGCCACACGGCTGTGGTAAGGTACTCCAGTGTTCGATAAAACAGAAGAATAGAACATGCCAGTTTATTTTTGAATGAACAGATATTCAGATATTTGTTAGCCTGCTTATGAAATCTGTAACTAGAAATCACTGATTCTATTGACCAGAGCAGAGAGAAGACTCCTTTACATTATATAAGCAGAGGCACAGATCTTTACTGTGAAACATGCTCAAATTTAAACTGCAAATCTGGAGTCAAAACTGGAGGACAGTAAAAGAAGACAGACATCAAGAGAAGATTATAGAATGTATACTAGTATTTCTCCCCTTCATAATAACAGCAATCAGCAAAAAGAGAAAAGAAAAACATGAAAGACAGGTGCTATGATGAAGAACAAAACCCTACAGCCTTAACTGCACACATAGAAGTTGAGTGCCTTTTGTGTTGCTGGAGAGACTGAAAACAAAAACAAATGCACACAGTCCACAATGACAAGTACAAGTGATTTCTGTTACTTGACTTTTTGACAAATATTTCTTCTTTCCTTAGATGTACTTTGAAAGGCCTCAGAAACAATATAAACACTATCATATATGGTCTCATTGCTAATCTGACTTTCCTTGAAGCATTTAAGAACTGCTTGTAATGATCCATGACATGTAACAGGATGCACAGAATAGTTACATAACAATAAAGTGTCAGTTAAATGAAATTTAACATTCCAATTGTTGCTAGCACTAGACTGATCACACTATATGAAATAATCTTTTGCAGAAGAGGTTTTAAGTATTTTCATTTACTTTGTTTCTTCTACACTTGCAGGTTTTTATCTCTGATATGAGCATACAGTCAATAAAATGTTTTCAAACAAATTATAGGTACAGTTACACTATTACATCTCCTTATCTACTATATGCTAAGAGATACACAAAATAATTGTCAAAAGAAAGAATAAGGTATTTTTCTGGCATGGAATCTCTAGGAAAAGCTCTGATTTCCAGTAGTAAAATTGATAGTTTTTTCCTTGACTAACTTCTCACAACATATGTTACACGGGTAGGTCTTTCTGAGACTGCTATAGATACAAGAATGTATTCTTGCAAGTGACTCTGTTTACTGTGCTACACCCCCCTCAGTTTGCCATCAAACATAAAAGAAATTATGCAGCACAAATGACAGCAGACATAAGAAGTGGCATACTGAGATAGAGAAAAGTTATCACAGCAAAACCAAACAGTAATTTTCAGCAGAAGGGCCATAATAGACTTTGTATTGCAGCTAGGGAACCTGTTCAGCAATAAAGCAAAACCTTTATATTTAAACTTATTTGGGTCAAGACATGTAAGCAAATAAGTAAATGCTTTAAGTCTCAAACCTCCCCCAACTTTGAGCACACAGAATAGAATAGATGGAATAGATGTTTGTCAGCTTGACTGAGTACTGTCAAAATATGCTACCAAGAAAATTTCTTATTTGAGAGGAAAAGATAATAACTGGGAAAAGAACAGTGGTGAGGCATGAAGAAGCATGCAAATAAGATCACAGTTGCAAAAACTGCAGAGAAGCTCAGGTTCAAATATTGAATCTTCCTGGCTAGACTGCTCCCTATGGCATGCTGCTGACAGCAAACCAGGGTTCCTGGAAAGACATGCTTCTACAAAGCCAGTTCCTACCCGAATATTTACATTTGAGTTGAATTACAGTGCAACATGGATGGTTGAACATTTTTAGGATTTTGAAAGTCTACAAATATAGAACTACTGAGTAAAAGTCAGCTACAATTAATTCTGTATTAGTCCTTCACCAAAATCCCCTTTTCTTGAACTTCATTTTGTGAAATGAAACTAGAGAACTCTCTCCCACGCCTCCATACCAAGCAGGGGGAGCTTAGTTTTTGTAGAAAAAATGCACTGGCAGGAATGCTATCAATAAGATTAGAGACAAACTTTTAACAAGCTCTGAAATGTAACAGATACAGAAATGCAACAGTAACTAATTAAGATTTCAGAGTGCAATGACAGTATTTTGCTACAAGTAATTTGCCTTCATATCAGTTTTCACATTGAAAACTATAATTTACAATGATTAAAATCTTGTATTTACTTTTAAAAAGGAACTATTATACTTTCTTCTCCAAGTGCTGTCTAATACTTTCTCCCCAAAACAAAAAGATAGTTTAAGAAGAAAGCATAGCATCTGTAACATTTATTTTGTAAGGGAAAATTAATTTTAACGACAATAGGTATACCTACATTTACTGCAGCCTTGTCAAGCTCTGCTTCGGAAGATGTAGGTGATAGGGGACTTACAGGACTTAGAGAGGGGGAGCTGTCCACACTAGAAATGTAGTCTGGGTCAGGAACATACAAAATCTATAAAGAAGATATAATGTAGTTAGAAGTTAGTTATGCTTTCAGATTTACTTTAGATTTCCCACCAGCTAAGTTACATTTACTACACTTTCTCAAAATAAGCTACGCAAAACTATTCCTACTCCCATTGCTTTTAAAAGAATTATGAGTTGAGGAAAAAAACAATACTACACAAAGTACTTGAAATTTTAGCACTTCAAGTTTTTAAATGCTATTTTGATTTAATTTTGATTTTCAGTCATAATAACAGAGGAAGAAGTTCAGAGAGGAAGCATTAAAAGTATACAGCATGCCAGAAATAACAGTGTCCAAGGAAGATGTGTCCAATTATTTCTCTTGTTATGACTATTTCAGCAATGAGGAAGCAGACTCACTGAATATATATATATAAAATTTTCAACTGAAGGTATTCACACCTTTAATACATTATTTCAGCCCTAGTAGGCATTCAATCTACCTAGAGAAAGTTCTGCAGCAATCAAAAATGAAGACAGAACTTTATCAAACAAAGGGCAAATACCAATCAGCTGATGGCTGATACCATAGTTGACTTATCACTTGTTTCATGGCCTGGCTTTCAACAAGAAGTGAAAACTGAAGGCAAAAACAGTAGGGGGAAAAGAACCAAAAAAGGCAGTAGTGACCTATAATAAGTGAATGGTAATTAATGTACTGCTGGTAAAAACATCAGGTTTCCAGAGCAGAACAGAAACATGATTCAATTTATTAAAATAGAATTGCAGGCAGTAATACGCAGTCAGGGAATGTTGTTGGTAAGCTGTACCCTGAATGTGTCTGCTGAGCTAGAGTTGGTAAACAGCCTGCTGTATTTGCAAAGCAACAATTTGGCTTGGATCTAAGTGTTATTGTTGTACCATTAAGTACATCTAGTCTTAAAAGTCCTCTGATCTTAAATAAGAGACACAGGTAGCTTCCTTACATGTTTCCTTTCAGGCAGTTATTTGATAGGCACAAGGAGCAGACTAGAGAAAAAGGAAAAACTCTTTTACAAAGCCAGTAGGAAAATCAGTAAGAGAAGTACTTTAGCACTCTGGTAGGAATAAGAAATATAGCAAAAGAGGACTTTGTTGGATAAGTAACATATATAGCGTACTAGTACCTGTCCAGGAACGACTGCTCTGGAGAAAAGCTTATTTAATTGAACCAGTTCATTGGGTGTTGTATCAAATTTCAAGGCAATACTGTTTAAAGTATCTCTTGATTCCACCTGTATCAATTGGGGGGGAAAAACAAACAAAACAAACCTGTAAGCAGTTAGTTCAAATAATGGCTTACGTATTTTAGCACGTGTAGGTTTTACCAAGATTCTGATGAACTTTAATATCTTCATTTCTTATGACTTCCCCCCACCAAAAAAACAACAAAGCCACCACAAAAAAAACCCCTAAATATTAGTCTATTGCAACCCCATGTAAAAGCACATGCCTTCCCGCTATGTTTCCAGGTGGCCAGAAGTGTCAGTCACAGTTTGAGCTGTAGGCTCAGCTACTGCACCAGAATTTCTGGTCTACAAATTCACTGCTGGTTACCACTGGGCAATACACCATTGGCTGGGTTCACAGAATGATTCATTCCCCCTCTTCAACTGCTTTTCTCCACTCCTCACCTACAGAAAAGCTGAAGAGTTCTCATAAATATAAACACACCCTCTTACTCTTGAAATAAGCTTCTGTTAGACCCTGACTTTCAAGTAAAATCCATCACTGAGAAAATGTAAAAATGCTGAAGCAAAGCAGGTCAACTACTATGACAGCAGATGGAGCATAAGCATTTTCAGAAAGTGATTCCCAACTAAGAAAAGGATTTTTTTCAAGCTCAGATTCTGACCTCCATCTCCCAAAATGTATTAAAAATGAGCTACCAGAAGAAAGCAAAAAGAAAAAAAAGTTTTATACAGAGAAACTATTTCAGAAAAAAATAATTCATAGCCCTAGGAATAATGGTGATACAAGGAAACAACCAACCAAAAGGTTTACTGCATAATGGCTCAAGGCTTCATAAACACTGTACCAGGTTTTATCAGTTAAGACAAGATGAAGTTATATAAGCTAAGATACATTTGCAGCTAAATGTAAGTAGAGTTAGAGAATTCTTTTCCATATAATTCTGTAAAGGTGCACCTGTCAACCTAAATTCACTAACAAAAAGATATAAGCATTGCCAAAAAAAAGGCAATTAGCTTTTTTAAAATAGGATTAAAAACCTATTATGAGAGTTTTTTATACAGAAAGCCAATAAGCTAAACAAAGCAGCAAACACCTCTTTACACCAGTATTTTCAGTATGGAAGATTGTATTGTAGTAGCTCTCAGTCATTCAATACTGTAAGATCACAGATATACAAAAAAAAAATTATCTTTTCATATGCTATGTTTAACTGGAACTAAGGCAGAAATCAAAAGAGGACTACAACAAGACCAGATATGTACTGTGTGCTTCACAGACCATAACAAAACTAACCACCAAATCACTGAGCAGTAAAGTTTCCATTAGAAGCTCTACATAATACAGAAAGTTTGCTAAAACAAACTGCAAAGTGAAATTCAAAAGTTTTGCCTAAGTTTGCTCTCACATAAATGTTGAAAGACAACAGTCAGCTGCTAGGTAAATAATTCTTATGTATCACTTAATGATTGAAACAATTGAGATTTTAGACTAACTTATGACATAAAACAAATTAAAAGCATTCAAACCACAAAGCTTAAGCCCTTTTTAGAGTGCATTCACCCTGTACAGCCTTCTGAAATAAAAACAGCTTGTGAGATAGCTTGGCACCTAAAGGGTTTATCTCACAGTAAACACAGTGGCAAGTATAAGCTTCTTTTTTGTTTGGCTGTGAAGTTTGCACAGGCAAATCTCCGCACTACAGGGGACTTCAGGGACCACAAGAGATACTTTCTCAAAACAAAGACACTGCTCACGTAATAGAGACTTCCTGAAGTATCTTCCTAGATTCAAAGGCCTATTTTCCAGTTCTCAGGCCCTCTACTATTCTAAAAAGTAGAATCTGAACAGTCAAGATCTCAAAGAACAACTTTGTAGAATGCACAGAACTAACATGATTTGAATGGTGCCACCACAAATCATGGATCCCCAGCTTTATCAATTCACTACTATAAGAGAAGGCAAGAAGTTATTCCTTCTCTCTCAGAAAATAAACTTTCTATACATTGAGGTAGCTACTTAAATGCTATTTTGAATGTTAAAAATTTTATATGAATATTTGAATATTAAATCTGAATTGATAATACATTCACGTTTCCCAGGCATGCGTGTGTATAACAGCAGAGAACTTCTGCCACCACTATCTCTGGTTCAAACTACCATCATTTCCCTCAGATCAACAGCTGGCAAAGTTATTTAAAAGCTTTATTTAAAACCAAATTCTCTACTGATATTTTCATGAGCTTGACTGTAATTGCATCTCAACAGTCAGAATTCACTCCTTCCTCCATTAAAAATTAAATATCAAATACATATGAATTAGAGTGTAGAATTTTTTTTTTACTTCAACACTAGATGTCCAAGAGCCAGAAAACAATTAAACAATAGTTTAAGAGCATTAAAATAAACTAACAAAATTAAACAGATGGGAAGACTATAAAAAATGGTGAGAATAAAAAGGAGTAAATAACACAACTTTGGCACCGCACCCAAGCCTTTGGAAATACCAATTATGACTATATTAGCTAATTGTTAACAGGCCTAATTCATATAACATGCAGCATCAGTAAAACAAAGCTTGTAAATATCATAAAGCCAATTTCAAAAATAATGAGTAAAAGACAACAGATAAAGTAATATCACCATTATGATCTACATTTCCAATATTTCCCCAAACAGGTTAAAACATTATGACAATGATATGCTCAAAGAAAAGTGGCAGCCAAAAAAGAACACACTCCTTGGGTCTGAAATGAAAGAGACATGAATTTTTTTTTTTAATCACCAAAAACTCCAAAGTGCATAGCTTTCTAAATGGCATATAAAGGCTTACAATGGCAGTAGAACTAGTGGCACCAGAAGAGAACCCTTAGCTCTCTATATACGGGCTGAAAGCTCAGTCTTGATGCTATGGTCTATTAAAGCTTTCTGTGACTCTCAGGAATTGATACCGGGCTCTCTCCATAACCTGGAACACCATAATCTGTGTACTCACTACTTCAGGAGAGCACAGCCCTCAATCACGAGAGAGATAAATGGAAGTCTTACATTAGAGCCTCCAACACTGATCATTCATTTCAACTGCTCACTTATAAACTCTTTTAAAACAAAAATCAAACATATCTGTAAATAACAACAATTCTTTCTTTCTTCTCCTCAAAAGGAGGAGCAGTTAGAAGGCTTTCATTGAAGTCACAAGACTGCTAGCATCCTACAATCACTGGTGATCAGTAAGCAACACTTTGCTCATGCTCCATTATTCACCTCTACTTGGCTCTTCTGACACCTATAGGCAGGCACCAGTTGTGTTTGTACAACATGGAACACAAAAAGCTGAAGAGGAAAACACATGGCCTGAACAGCAACTGTGAATTCTGAAATAACAGACAGTATCAACTTGTATCTAATATGCTGACTGACACTGAGAAAAAGATAAACTATTAAAAAATACCTGTCCACTGTCTAAGCAGTATCAGCAAAAATTAACCAGTTTTTTCTGTATCCTTTAGAAGCAGTTCAGAACTTACTTCCATTACTTAGTACCACATCTGCTGACATCTCTCTGCTGCTGCATACAGAACAGCAGGTTCAAGTTTTCATGCCTTGGGAATTTTAGATTAAAAACTTAAACATTATCTGCATTCTGTCTTTAGCTTTAAAGAGAAATTTTATTTTATTGTTTATTTGTCCCATAGTAATTTTTTTTCTAAAAAAATTCTGGTGTGAAGTCTACATCATATTAAAATCCCATAGTTTGCACAAGTGAGATGCCAACTCACTCCAAACTTCACGAACACAAATAAAGACCATCCCTCCTAAAACCATGTAGCCACTGGAAAAACTAATATATTAAATTAGTATCTAAAAAAAGGCAAAAACCCCCACTAACTTCAAGAGTGCTGGAACGTGAGGAGGAGTCTAGTTTCTGCCTTCATTCTCTACTACTTCTCAAAAAGCAACATATGCAAGTATATAACTACCTGTGTATGTACACGTGTGTCATCACTGTGACAGGAAGTAGCACTGTCAGAAACCAGACACAAGTGCATCTCTTCACTTATAATAAAGAAATAACAACAGTATCAAATTACCACAATAGCTACCAGACCTCTCTTACAGCAAGCATAAGCTCAGTTCCTAAAGGTTATAGCCGTGCAATAAAATATATGCACACAATAGTCACCAAATATGATGCCACTCAAGTGCTTAATGCACCACGTTCCATACGTGCAACAGGCTCCTTTAGAAGATGGACTAAGTTTAATGACAAAAAGCCTTTGATTCCTGTGAATCATCTTTTTGACTCACAAGGAAGTGATGCATACTTCAGTACGTACTAAGAAAGCTATTTTTGGACCTAAAACCCCACCTACTGGAACACAAAAACCTGCAGAAGTACATGACAACTTGAAACAAGCACATACCAAGTTAAAAAAAGGAAAGCTCGTTGCTTTCACTTGGCCTGGAATGTTACATACCAAAGTGAAAGCCCTCACATGGTGGCAAAAGCCAAACTTGGGATTTACTGAGTATGGACGCCAGTAATACAGAGGTACACCTAACCATTATTTCCAGGTATTTCAGACCAAATGGGGTTAATATAACATCAACAGTCACATTTACATTAACATTCTTCAACTTCAAGAATCTAAGCAAAAAGAATTTGTTTTGAACTTCAACTTCAAGGAAGTCTTTAGAGGAGGCTAGATTTATATTCAAATTCCAATAAAAGCCGCACTAATGAAATGCTTCTTACTCCACTACACATTGTCTCTCTCCTAAAGACTATCACAGCCTTCTCAGTACTTAAGCAATTATCACAGCTTGGCTTAATGTAACAGAGAGAAGTCCTCCCCATCTCTCTTATTCCTGGAGTAAGAGAACACCAAGAGGTCAAGTAAAGACTTATCATTAAGAAGTTCTCATTTTTATTTATTGTGTCCAGCTTCAAAAGCATTCAGAGATAACTGTGGCAGACCTTCCCTATTTTAACATCAACTTTATAAGCATTATTTACAGGCTTAATTATATTTCTAGTACATAACACAAGACAGATACTTCTCACTTCTGTTTCCCTTAGTAACCACAAATGTGAAAGCTGACTGCAGCACAGTTTGAGGGTCATTTCAAGAACAGAACAGGGAAAGAAAGGCTCCATTTTCAGATACTGATGCACAAACAGTGTTATACAGTAAAAGGTACAGATCTATGGCAATTATTATAAGAGTACCAGAAAGTCAGTATCAAGATACAGCTTCCCTTACCAACTTTATTCTGTTATTTCCCCTGACAGCAACAGTTTATTAATAATGCTGAAAGCAGAGAACTTGCACCTAATTATGTAAGTATTGTTATTTATTTCTAACTAGTTACCTAAAAGCAAACCAGTCAACAGTTTGATTAGCTTGATATTTCTAAGGAAAAAAAAAAAAGGCACTTAAAGGGAAAAAACAGCACTAGTACTACCAGCTGACTTTTTGATTTAATTTCTGCCCAACTAAACTATCAGATAGACAGAATTCTAACATTAAAGGCAATACACATTACAGCTTTGGTTATATTTTGTAATGCAACTTTTTAGCCTGCACTTGCTTTGCAGTAGCATTCTAACAATAAAGCAGTAACTTACAGAATATTCAAGAGTCCCTCTAGGTCTTTGAAAAGACATTCGTCGCCCATCTTTCTTGTCTGGGGTCTTCTTCTGGCCAGCATCTGAAAAAAATTGAGGCAATGCGTGTGTTAAATTCATTTTCCTCTCTCAATCCTGTCACAGGCTGCTGACTACAGCCCCGTGGGCAGACATCTAATCCACCAGTTACACAGCTTACTCCTGCTGATTCCAACACACACCAGCTGCTAAAATAGGGACTTCATTCCTCTGCAATGCTTTAAGAATTTGACCAATACAAACAGCTGATAACTGGAAACCAACTAACTGCAGAAGAACTTGCTGCTATCCAGGAAGCAATTAATGAAGACTAAATAGGACATTGACCCCATCAGGCAGGAAACATTTCTGAAATTGCTGTGTTTAATTGATTTTGTATCATACCCAGTCTGCTTTCATCTGAGGGGAGATGATCTAGAGTTCCTGAATGTTTGATCTAATCACTAGAGATTTTTTCTTGCTGTTTGATAAGTACAGAGTATTTAAAGCTTTTTTATAAAATAAAAAGCATTAGTATTAAATTCATAATTATCCTTTCTGTAGCAAACACATAGAGCTAGTAAATAAACACTAAAGATTCCACATAAATACAAATTAAGAACTGTTCTTTTTATTGGGGCACCGTATTTTGAGGACCTGTTTCACAGGCCAAGCAAACAACCATTTGTAACTGAAGTACACTCCATTATTTTATACTAGCTGGCTTGATATTTAGGATAATCATGACACACCAATGTTGTCATATAGTTCAACAGAAAGCACATACATCTCTAGAAAAGTGAGAGTTTTAATATCTGCATCTATACACACACATGAATTTTTTAGACGAACCTCCTCCACCATATGGCCTCCACCTTCAATATCTGAAGTGAAATATCTGCTGTTAAGGAGCCCAAAATACCTATGTGAATGAGACATTAAGTTTTCATGCTACAATGGGATTAGTTATACTCCCATTTTGACATATTCAAATTTGTTACCGTAATTTACTCAAATATTTCAAGCCAAATTGAATAGAAGCAAGAAACCTTTTAAAATGTATTTTTAAAAAATATTTTAGCATGGCTACATTGAGAATAGAAAACTTAGTGTAAACCATTTAAGCCTTACCTGAAGTACTAAGGAAACATGCTATAAAACCAACAGTAGCTTTAGTGCACTATTAGATTTAATTAGTATCATGATTCCAACACTGAAAAAGAGACTAGACAATTACCGGCACAACTTTCATACACCCAATCCCAAATTTCTACATGGATAGCCAAAACTATCAGGATACAGAGGGCAGGGAACTCACAATGTAAATTACACAGCAAGTTTTGCCAAAGAAACAAAATGAAATCTTGAAAACCAAAACCCACAAGAAGAAACCTACCTCAGAAATATCTAACATTTGCTATATATAGGACAAGTCACACAGGACAACAAAGTAGTGATTTCTAGCAGATCCAACATAAATAACCTCCTGTGGGACTCTTTATATAGATAAAAAAGGATATAAACTTTGGTCTTATTAATGCTTTTTTATATATTGAAAAAAGCCTGAGGAAGAATGTGTCCATATCTAAAATTGATCTATATATGCTATTAATTATAGTAAGTTTTTATAGCTATGAATGACTATCAAGACTAAGACTACTTCTAAAAAGCAATTCTAAAAACCTATACACTAATTCTGCACTCTGCTCTCTTCATTCAATACATTAAAAGGTATTTCCTCCCTTATTTACTAATAGCAGCTTTTAAAAACTTAGCTGGAAGAATCATTCATTTCTGATTATAGTCATAGTGTTTAAACGTACCACAAATGTCTCTGAGGGAAATGAAGCCAACTCAGTAACAACAAAATACACTAGAAGTTTGTGTGTAGGCTTAGCAGCAGCCAATGTTCTCATTGTGTTGCAGCACAACAGGTGCCTCCTCAGCAAGCTACAGAAAACCTAAAAGTTGCTTGACTATAGCTGTTCCAGATTTTTAAGCCCTTATCAAAGCTTTGCCAAGAGCCAAATCAGTTTCTTTCAAGAGCAGTATGGGTCAAATAAGCCTAGGAAAAAGTCCAAGAATGCAACTGAAAATAGACTGATCTCATCCAGCAACCCATACATGCCTTAATAATCTATAAATGAAGAACCTTTACTGCAGAACAAGATGTCTTCTTCCCCTCCTCCTCCCCATTAGATGGAAGTAAAGAAGCCCCATACTACAAATACATAACATGCACACCTCAGTTATATATAGTCTAATGTAGTTTGTGGGGGCTTTTTCTCAACCCAAATTTAACTTTCTTTTTTCTTCTTACTGGTTCAGGTGTCTGAAGAGCTTGCAGACAGGTGCCACTCAAAAGGTCAAGATAAATTATCTTATTCCTCTCCAGTAATTGAGCAGCAGAACAAAGCCTTGCACAAATACCCACTTCCGTTCCTTATGCCAGAAATAAAAATGGGAATTTGGTAGTCACAGTGGAAGAACCTGCTGCTTTAGACTTAGAATCACAGAATCATCATAAAATATCCCCTTGCAAAGGACGCACAAGGATTGCTGCATCCAACTCCTGGCCATGCCCAGGGCAACACCAAGAATCGCATCATGTGCCTGAGAGCATTGCCCAAACTCTGGTAGTCTTGGTGCTGCAACCAATTCCCTGGGGAGACTGTTCCAGTGCCCAGTCATTCTGTGCTTGAGGAAGCTTTTCTTAACACCCAGCCTAAACCTCCCTTGACATGGCCTCAGAGAGAACAGACCAGTGCCAGTCCCTCCCACTTCCCTTCCTGAGGAAGCCATAGATCACTATGAGGTCTCCTCGTCTGCAAGCTGCCAGACCAAGTGACCTCAGCCGCTTCCCGTACGGTTTCCATTCTAGGCCCTTCACCATCTTCAGATATTTGAGAGAACTCTGCTAACTTTAGGAAAGTAAAATAAAACAGAGGGCAGGGGTGGGGAAGACAGGTCCCTGTTGAAGGCACCTCCTAGGACAGCCAGGAGAACCTCTATCACAATTTTTCCAGGAGCTTACAGTTTGCAGTTAGGGTTTTTTGACGTCCTCCCATACCTAAGGCAGTAAATCCTACCCTTCCCATCAGTGCCCACTTCCATTCCCTCAGTCTGTGAAGGCATTACCTCCCCCTCACTATATGGGTACAGGATTCAAGTGTTTTATAACCTGACACAATGTAAGTCTCCTGAGTCCACAAGAGATGGAGGCAGGCGACACTGAGCTCTGTGTGTGCTGACTACCCAGCTGGCCAAGCTATCAAAATCCACACCTCTGCCCACAGCCCAAGTGCTCGAGCTGCCTGTTCATACAGAACACTTCAATTTTGACCTGACCTCTCAGAAACAAAACTAGGATGTATTTCAGCTGTGAAAATAGGTCAGAGTGGAAGAAAAACGAATTCAGCCTCCCTGATGGCACAACACAAAGCCTCTATATCTCACTAAATGAGAGGGTATTTATTTTTGAGGGCAAAGTAAATGCATCTTTCAGCCATTCCAGTGCCCCTAGTATTCTAGGAAGCACATGCAAGCAGAAACATCTGCCAGCATAGAATGCAGTGGTCTGAAAAGTCCTCAGACCCAACAAGAATCAGTCTGATACTTTCATTTCACTTATTTTCCAGGTAACTGTTGCACAGGAGCTCATTTTGTTAGGTTACACACAACCATTACTTCATCCGACAGCAGCAAGCCAGTGAGACTAACCAAGGCTGATGGCCTCAGACCACACCAAGAAAAACCTGACACCACTAACCACACTAAACACAACCTCAAGAGTCAAGTAACTTGTTTAACATGGGATCTGTGGTGCTATGTTATCAGAGCTCTTAGCTGTGCTGTTTTAGACAGAAAGAAGACAAGACTTTTTGTATCATCAGGATTCATGCTTTAATTCTCAACTACCTTTTCACAGGACTGGGCAGGCCTCCACAACTGCTTGAAACATTGAAGTGAAAAAGTATGTGCCAGATCCAAAAATGACAAGAAAATATCTCAGCTAGGATTTAAAAGACTAGAACTAGAAAGAGGCAGAACATAGTATTCAAAATGACACCAGACAAACAGTTAGTCTGAATGCAAGGGCTCAGAATTTTGAGGTTAAATGACGGTAGCATAAGAACAATTACATCTGATCATCCAACACAGAGAGAAGGACTTATTGTTCCAACATACTTATACAAGATAGGAAAAGGGAGGTTATGAATAATATGTTTTAGGAAGATGCAGTTTCCAATAAGGCAGCTTTGACATAGAAACATGGAATAGTCAGTGGCATTCAACTGAAAACAACTAAAGTCGAATTCCAACATTTATAGCAGGGCTTCTATAAACTGCCTCTATATGACCCTGTGCCACTGAACTTTGGTTGACTGAAAATATTTTTGTGGCACTGCTAGCTCAAATTATTATGACAAGAGCGACATTTCTCATTTCTTAGTATGCCATCTGAGTTTAATTGTAGACCTTCAATTTGCTGTTTACTGATGCTTTTAGCACATCCTTTGGACTTCTGGCACTAAGAGCTGGTAAACATAAGGATACAAGCTAAGAACTGCTTAGGAGGCTCTTCAAGCTCTGCATAGGCCAAAATGTATTCACTTTCTTTTACCCTTCTTGTTTCCTCAATAGGATTAAATCTCAACTTGCAATGTTTCCCAGCTGCTATTCTATTCACTTCAAGGTAACAAAAATAACAAAAATCACTTTTTTCAGAGAAATAAATTGATAAACCAAACAAGTATCCTTTGAGAAAAAGCAAAGAAGCTGGACAAGTCCACAATTATTGCAAATTGTTTAAAATTAATAAATGAGCTTATTATGATCAAGAAGGTAAGAAAAAGATTATTCATCCACCATCCCACCCCCAACAAGAATTGCACATTTGTGCATCAGATTTACAGGTGTTTTAAAAAAAGGAAAAGGCAGCACCTTTGTCAAATTTTTGTCTAGGAGACAGTTTTTCACAGGATCTTAAACATGCAGCACATATGGGGCAATGAATCAAAGTAAGAAAAGTAGTCTGAAATATTTTCAAACACATTTTTATTTAGCAGTACATGGAAATAACTCGGTAATTGATAAAACAGGAAGCGCAGATATTACATCTTTATTAGTTCTGCTCAATAACAATTAGATCATTATAATCTATTAATAAAGAAATGAAAGAAATTAAAGTAGGAAATCTTTATATTCCATGAGACCTGGTGACCTGACTCTCCTAACAGCAGGGACTACACTTTAGTCAGCAACTGTCTCATTAACCCTTCCCCCTCTCCTGCAGCTTGATATGCATACAATAATTACAGGAATATTATTTTCAGTTATCTTCCAATATCTTAGGAACCAGAAACAGAGGCCCTAACAGTAGCCTACAAGATACTTGTAGTCTGCAGGTTTTTTAGCCAAAATGGAAGGTTTTCAGACCAAGGTAATGTCATAATGCCTCCTTCAGTCTCTTCTTGCTAAGCAACTGCTATTTACTCTGTGATTCAGTCTTTCCAAGTCATGCTCTCAAAACTCTTGATCCTTATCACTGTTCTTCACATGATGCTTTTATTCACATTTTTCTCAAGCAAACCCCCAAGCTCAATCAATCTGAGACCTTGCAAATGTTGCATTAGTACTTTGAACACATCAAAATAGATTTTTCCTACAACATGGATACAGCACGAATCCCAGTTCATTTTGTGATTCCCCCTAACATGTCACTCTGCTATTCAGTCAGATGCACAGCATGTAGGCAGAAATAATTAAATTTACGATTTCAGGAACAAAAACAATTGAAGAGAATCCAACTTAAGGCAAGACACTTCTCCCAATGCTCGGAGAAAAAAAGTCGTCTCTGTGCATGACACTCCTGGTATGTGCATCACATGGGCGCTCTTCTAAAATAAGATTTCACATTCAAAGTAAACAGAAATGCTTAATAAAATTTTCAAGTTACGCCACAGTATGTGTTAACCAACAGTAAGCTTCCTTTCTTGTTCCATTTGCAATATACATAAATACACTTCAGTACACTAGAAACTACCCAACTCCAATCTCCACCTTCTCTGCACTCCAAATACATCTTTTAATGGAAACTTGCAAAAATCTTGTCTGCACTATTGATACAGTAAGTCAACTTTTCCAGTAACAAGTCTCCACCTCTCTCAGATATTTAAGCCCATTTAGTCATACATGGTCAAGCCTACACAACATCACATTAGCAGTCTGACCGTCACGCAGCAATATCAAGTTATATCCCTACACACCTTCAAGAATTTACACTTTGCCTTACCACACTTAAGCCATGATACCTACCCTTTCTAAGAGCTTAAAGTCAATCAGCTTATCCTGCTGACTTGTGCAATACAACTGCTCATATGCAAAGGGATCTGCTGTGGATGTGCAGTCATTTGCAGAGCCCCAGTAACCACCTTACTGTACAAGTTTATTGCATTAGGTTTGCAGATAAACTGAGGGGACCAGTCAACATACATGACGGCGGGGCTGCCGTTCAGCAGACAGACTGGGGAGCAAGTAGAAAAAATGGAATGGAATTCATTATGGATTCAGCAGGACAACAATCTTCTGCACAGGAAGGAAGAGCCCTCAGTATTGTACAGCTGGCACTGCTCAGCCAAAGAGCAGCACTGCTGGAAAAAAATCCCAAGGGTCTTGGTAGGCAGAAGTCAAAACAGGAGCCAGAAGCATAACCTGGAAACAAGGGAGGCCAACAGCACCCCCAGCTGTATTTCTATGAACAGAGGTCAGCAGACTGAGAGCACACCTAGTATCCCTGCACTCCAACTGCTTTTCCAATACTGGCTCCAGTGTCCCTCCCCCTGCCCCCATTTAGTGTAAGGAAGGCACAGATAAAGAAAACTATATTGGTGAAGGGACACCAAGGTAATCGGGGGGCTGTGAGAGATGAGGAAAACAGAGCCTCTCCAGTGTGAAGCAGAGGTGGTTCCTGTACCTTCTAGACAGCCTTCCCAGAGGTGTCAAGATTATAGAGCCAGGCTCTTCAGCGACATAGTAGGAGAAGAAAAGGTATCAGACAAAGAATAAACAAAAGGGCTTCTGAGTAGACAGAAGGCAATAAACCCTAACTGACCAGTGCAGTTACACAGTTTCCATCTCTGGACATTTCCAAAGCAGAATAAAGCACAGAGAAACCAAGCCTGAAGGCACCATCTTCCCTACTTTGGCAGGGCTAAACAATCTTACTTGCAATTTGAGTTATCTGTAACTATGATTCCTTCCATTTTTCTGGCAATACAGATGCATAAGGCCATCCCACCAAACCAAGCCAGAGAGAGATTTACACATGTAACACAAGGTGCGTTGCCTAGTGATGAACGGAAAATTATTATTCATACATGTAGTGACCTGAAATGCTGCCATGAGTACAACAGGTCCTCAAAAAAATATCACCTTCTAAACTGTCTGAATGTTAGAAATGGAAATTAACCAGAAAAACTAAGATAAAAACACAACCAACATGACATATTAAAACAAAAATGTAATACAGTCAAAGAATACCAGAATATCAGAAAAAAATGTTTCAGTCATCTGATTAGTTTATAAATTAAACTTCAGTTAAACATTTGACACACCAGAATCCTGCTGAACAGCAAAAACTGCATAAAGAATTGTGAAATATCTAAACAAATCAGTAAAGAGGCAAGAGAAATAGAAATCAGGAGAATGGAGGGGTATATTAATGAAATTCCAATAGAGTAGTTTTTAACACAGTTCAATTGCACATCAGCAGACAAATTAAAAGGACAATCAACAGCAAAGGCTGAGTAAAAGGACACACAATGAATTCCGAAGTTCCAAAGCTTGAAGGAATAAAAGCAGGGAAAGATGCAATAGTACAAAGCAGAACCTGCAGTAAAAGATCATTTAACATCACATGCACCAAGGGAATACTCAAGAAATCCTGTACATTAGTAGTGCAGAAGTCTGAAGAAGAGCTTGTGCATACATTAACATATCACAAGATGACTGAGTCACCAGCCTGATACATTCCAAGATCACATTTCCCTCTTATGCCTGCACCAACTGAATTATTTTCAGACATGAAAGCGAAGCATTAGCGTCTTTGTAAAGGGTGTTGGTACATTTCATATGTGCTTCATCTGGAACAGAGTGTACAAGAAAACTCACAGAAGTGCTTCTCCCCAGTTTGAATTCTCTTTCCTACATTATCATACACCTGGTAATTTCTTAAAATGAGGTACTGAATAAAGATGAAAGGAGAAATCTGCCTTATTCTTATATTTACTTTATTCTAAGACAGATTTTTAGAAAGAAAGATACTAACTTTTACAGCAGGACTTGAGAAATGTATTATAAGTTGGCACTGCACATTTATCTTTCTAATATACTGCTGCTACCTTGACCATAGTACAGAGCACTGACAAGCCACACGGTTTACTGTAACCTTACCAATCAAGACTCCAAAGCTGGTATGAAAGAAATGTAAATAAGCCCACAGGCCACATGGCTCAGAACTGAACAATCAAGTTGAACCTGAGGGAGAAAAACAACAACAAAAGTTTCAATAGAAGGTAGCTAGAAGAACTTCCCTGACAGACTGGTTGAGAGGATCCTCTGAATCATTGATTTTTATTTAGCTTCTGTACTTAATGAGAGACACACTGCACAGGTACTGCTGACTTCCTGCAGTGTATCTTCTTCTATGAACTGGCCACAGAGAAAAGTGAGATGAAAATATCTAGGAGGGAAGAAGCATAAGACTCCAGGTATGAAAGTATATCCTCACAGAATCAAAGGGCTGTCCAGAAGAAAAGCCTCTTGAATACATTTACTCCAGCCTCCAGTTTGAAATAGAATTATTGTCAACATCAAATCAAGTCAGCTTAAATCTGTCCCAGTGATGGACCACTTTGAGAAGTTTTTTTCTACTGTCCAATTTGGAATTCCTAAGCTAAAACTCATGGCTGCTGCTCCTCCTTGATCTCTTAGCACTGTGAAGAGTGTGTCCCTCTAGGTCGATGCAGTCATAATTAGATTGCCTCTAAGTCGCCTTGGTCTTCCTCTGCATCACTAAAGTCCAGCTCCCTTCACCTCTCCTCACAGGTCATATGCCCTGTGCCCCTAAATACACTAGCTGGACCTTCTATAGCTCCTCAGCAGCTCTCCTTAACAGCAGTGCATAAACCAAAGAGCACATTCAATGTGTAGTCTTAGCAGTGTCACATAAAAGAAGCAAAACCATGTCCCTAACTGCTGGTTACCCTCTCCTTACACTGCAAAACAAACAGCAGACTGAACTATGGGATGTGCTGTTGGCTCATTTAAGTAACAGGTCTGTATAGATGAGACTCAAATTTAACTGAGCATTCAAGTTAATTCTGCAGAAAAGAGAATTCTTAATCACACATTCCCTAAAGCCTTGAGTTGCAACTTAAAACAACTAAAACCACATGCAACTTCAGCATACTAACATCCACAGTACATAATAATGATTCAGAAAATGACTCTGTTCTAGCTAAAGTTTCTAGATAAATCCAGGCTTGAATGCATACATATTAGCTCTTCTTATAAATTATCAATAGATTATATTTAGAAGTTATATTTCAAAGCTTACAGGCCTTTTTAAAAAAAGAATAACTTTACACTCTGACACTGAGAGGGTCTTTACTAAAGCCAGATGCATTCTCTCTACTTTCTGATTATATTTGCATTTTTATCCTCCATCACAACCATTAAAAGAAAAAAAATTTATGAAGTTTTTTCACTGACTAGGCTGCTGACCCAAACAGTGTAAACCAGATAAACAGGTTTACAGCCTCCTATGCACTACTCAGTCTTCCAGTGTGTCCTTTCTCCCTACCAAGAAATACTATAGACTGTTCTGCATGTATCCAAAGAAGTGATTTAAAGCACAGCATTTGAACAGACTTGCCTCCCTGAACTTGGAAACCTGATACAGAAGCTGTTCAACTGTTCAAAAAGACAAGCATGAAAATAGTAAAGCTAAAATTATTATTATTATTACATTAATTAATTAGAGATACTTAATTGTAGAAGTTTAAAACAGTTGGGTTTTGTTTCAGGGAAGTTAAAACACGATTTTAAGGCATTTATGAAGAACTATTCTCTTAACAAGTAATGCACAGTCACAACTGAACCACATAAAAAAAACCAAAAAAACCCCTAAAAACAAACAAACAAAAAACCAAAAAAACCCCACAACAAAACAACAACAACCACAAAAAAACCAAAACCAAAACAACAAAACACTGAAAGCCCTAAGCAGGGAAGAAAAACTACAGTAATAGGTAGGCCTGGATCCAGAACACTCCAGAGACTAAGCATTTGGAGCATTTACAACCTGACATTATGTCTTAAGCTAATGCCAGGGGATTCATCTCTAATTAAAACAGAGGTCTGATTTCAAATGAAGCACTGTAATCACTGTTACAGCTTCCACAGCACCCA
>VXBB01007692.1:473260-516510 GCA_013399915.1 Illadopsis cleaveri | reverse complement strand
TACCTTAGATGTTTAGAATATGAACAGTTCTGCCAACCAGATATGTCTTGCCCTAAGCAGTGTAATTAGTTTTCATTTTATGACAGGGTTTCTGCCATGAAAAAGTTATGATTGGTGTTTTGCCCTGCCGATTCTATTTTAGACAAAATCTATTACATCTTTGCATGAGAAATGAGTTTACAAATGTGGTGATCAGCACATTTGAAACTTCCAGATCAGTTGCCCACAAGTATTCCAGCCACATACACACCTCTACTAGTGTATTGATTACATGCATTTCTTCCGTGGTTTGAAATAGTACTTTTTTTTCCCTTTCTCTCTTTCTGGTTTATATTTATAGAACCCTAAAATTGTTTAGGTTAGAAAAGACCCTTTAGATCATCAAGTCCAACTGTTAACCCAGCACTGCCAAGTCCACCACTAACCATGTCCCTAAGTGCCACACCCTCTAGGGATGGTAACTCTACCACATCCATAGGCAGCCTGTTCCAAGGCTTGACAACTCTTCTGATGAAGAAATTTTTCCAACATCCAATTTTCTGAACTTCCCCTGGTGCAGCTTGAGGCAGTGTTTTTTCATTATATTGCAGTAATAGAGTCTACAAATTGAGATTCAGACAGCATTTTGATGAAGTATTCAAGGTAAATGTTTGATAATTATGAATTTATTTTAGCTGCTTTTCCTGGCTTCCCTCACAAATAGTCTAACTGAACTATAAAAAGACTACTTCTTTGTAGCAGGATGCCACACTCGGGTCCATATGTAGGAGGATTGGACCCGCGGAAGGAACGAGGCAGGCAGCAGCAGTTGAAGGGAAAGCTAATGATACTTTATTCTAAATTCTTCTTCTACATTCTCCTTCTATGTTCTTTATCAACAATCCGACTCCAATCTTATATACAGCTTGTACAAAGGCAAGAGATTGGTCATTTAGGTCACCACCTCTTTAACCTGGATGGTGAATACCACCATCAATCAATTCTCCTCTCAGAGGAGAAATATGAAAACAATCTAAAAATATACATGGTTTATGCTGAGCCGCGTGAGAAAGAAGGACTGCTAAGTCGAAACATTTGCAAGCAAGAAAAGCAAAGGCAACACTTCTTACTGCAATGTCTTTTTCATAGTATTGAAAATCATTGTCTACTCAAAAGCATCTGTGGGGGTGCATTTTTATAAGGTTTAATNTCCACCGTAACAAGCATCCATTTAGCAATGTTTTTACTTAGCAAGAACAAATTTTTCAGTTTAACAGTTTTAACTAGAAAATCAAGATTTAGGTATCAGTGCTCAGAAAAGTAACAGTACTCTCTAAGATATGTGACACTCATAAACTACTAAAAAAATTTCAAGGCATTACTGTAATATAGTAATTAATATTACACTTATTACATTGTAAGATTATAGTCAGAGCTACTTGCCATCCAGAGAGACCTTGAGAAGAGGGTCCATGCAAAACTCATGAAGTTCAACAGGTCAATTATGAGGTCCTGTCCCTAGGTCAGGGTAATCCCAAGCACAAAAACAGGCTGAGAAGAGAGAAGCACTGGTGAGAAGGACTTGGGGGGTGGTTGGTTGATGAGAGGCTCAGTGTGACCAGGTAATGCACACCTGCACCCCAGAAAGCCAACTGTATCCTGGGCTGCATCAAGAGAAGTGTGGTCAGCAGCTCATGGGAGGGGATTCTCCCCCTCTACTCTGCTCTCCCACCTGGAGCAGCCACCTGGAGCACTGCATTCAGCCCTGGGGCCCCCAGAACAGGAAGGACACGGACCTGTTTGAACCAGTCCATAGAAGAACCACAAAGATAATCTGAGGGCTGAAGCATCTCTTCTATAAAGACAGAGAGGGTTGAGGTACAGTCCGGAGAAGAGGAGGTTCCAGGAGAACTTAAAGCACCTTCCATTACTTATAGGGGACCTACAAGACTGTTGGAGAGGGAATTTTTACAAGGAGTAATGGCTTTAAATTGGAAGAGGTCAGGTCTAGATATTAGGAAGAAATTCTTTACTGTGAGTGATGAGGCACAGGAATAAGTTGCCCAGAGATGTTGTGGATGCCCCATCCCTGGAACTGGTCCAAGCCAGGGTGGACAGAGCTTTGAGCAACCTGGTGTAGTGAAAAGTGTCTCTGCCCAAGACAGAGGGGTTGGAATTACCCTTCCAAGGACGATTCCAACCCAAACCATTCTGTGATACTTCAGTAGGTATCATCAACACAAATATCCAGTAGTATGGGCTTTAAGATGCTGTTTCAGCTTGGTTATGCCTTAGTTGTACCACACCTGTGCTAGCAAGATTTTTAACAAAGATCTCTGCTCTGAAAACTGACCAGACTTAATCCTGTGTCACTTTAAAAATCTAATATACTGGTACTTAAAATTGTAGCCTATATTTCCATCTGAAAAGCTTGGCAGCATTCCTTTTTAATTGGTAGGAGCAATGTGAACACTCCATACATAAGCAATGTGTGTCCCTTTTGCCATAAAGCTAACCCAAATATAAATGGGTTCTACAATATTTATAATTTTTTACACTTATATTGATCTTGAACACCTTTACAGATCATTCTACCTTTCTGTCCTCAAAATGTCTGGATTTTGCTGAGGAGGACTAATAAATCTGTGTTTGATCTCTGAATGTGCAACAAGGATCTCTTCTGGGTTTATCTTCTGGCCTGTGGTATCAGTGGAGAAAAGAGTATCTCTGTAACTCAGCCACTTAAAACTGTCCCTCCAAAAAAAGGAACTGGTCCTACCTGCTTTTAATTGCTTGTTTCTGTTCCCAGGCTACGAGTGTAAGCACAAGGATTCATTTGGCAGGTGAATGAACTCTGTTGTAAAGCTGATCAATTTAAAAGTACCTTTAGTTTAGTAAAAAAACTAACTAAACCTTTTTTGTTAAATTGTTATTATTTTGTTTTGAGGTTACAGTTATCCCCAGTTAGATCTCCAGATCTCTGAGTTGTGTGTAAACACCTGTAGAAGCACAAGTTGCAAAACAACGATGAGTCTAAGTGGCTGTGAGAGTGGAAAGGGAGGGGCGGAGAGAGAGAGGAAGTTTCATGCCAGCTTCTGTGTCTTCAGTGCCAGTGTATATTAGGTCAAAATGAGAAGTCAGACTGTGGCACAAATAGAGATGCTTTCATATTGGTATTATACACAAACCAATGTTCAGTAGCTACAGAAGTGTCTGACAGAATGCGTCTGCATTTATGACGTAATATTTAATAACACATTATGCTAATCTATTGCACAACCTGGTGTTGTAGCTAGATCTCCAAATCCTAAACCAGGGCAGGTAGAGAGCTGATTGAGCTGCATCCTAAAAGATGGGAAAGAGAGCAGGGATCTATTTTCAGATAGAAAAGGACACAATGGGGTAAGAGTATTTCCAAAGTCTGAACATATACTTGTATACAAAAGTATTTCATAGGAGATTAAAAAGATAAAAACATAGCAAGTGGTAGCAATATCACTTCTTGTTTATTACTTGTGAAAATAAGTGTAAACTGTAGCAACTAATCCAGCAAAATGTCAGCAGATGCTACTTAACTTCCTTAGGGCTGGGCCCATTCACATGCCTGGTGTACGGGATATGTGTGCATATATGCAATATGTCTTGCCAAATTCCCAGTGCAACCAAGCTGCAGGCAAAAGTGCACCAGGCACTGACACAAACCCCTCACTCTATTCTGTGAGAAAAGAGGTTTGCACATGCTTTCCGAGGTGACAGTCTTGGTGTCAGTCATTTGGCAATTAGTCAGCGTTCATTTGTATATAAACAACCTCTAGGCAAGTATGTAATTCTGGCAGCTTGAGCCAAATGCCCCATTTAAGCTTCCTTAGTCATCCTGGAGGCACTGACTGTCATGTAACACTATGAGGATGCTGCATGCCTTTGTTAAGTATTCTAAACTACCACCTCTGGTCAAGACACTACCATTTGTGTGGTTGCAAAACCCATAATTTGCAAAAATATGAATTTGAATTAGAATTTCTCAAAATCATAACCTCTTTCTTAATTTTTAATGAAACCTATTTTTAGTAATGTAAAATAATTCAGGATTTGTTTGGGTTTTTGTTTTCTTATGAAAAAAGTAAACTCTTAAGACACAGAAGAACATACTGCACTCTGTTTCCAATGCTGTTTCAGTAAAAATTAAACAGAATGCAGAATGCACGTGCAGTCCCTGAAGGAGGGACCAGAACTCAGGCATGCAGAACTCCCACATTCTCTGGCCTATTTCCCTAGGAACAAACTAATTTGAATGATGAAGTATGGAAGTACACAATTCTAGAAGCAAAAACATATGTGCAGATCTATTTTTGTGATCAAGAATGTTCAGATTATTCCAAAGGGAAATTCAGTGTCAGTTCAAATTTGGGAGAGGTTGAAAAGAGATAACCAGTAGGTGACACTAAGTAAATGGGTGTGTTTAAAACAGGTTTCACAGAGAACTGTTGGCTAGGTGTGGCTGTTCATAAGGTTTCACAGTACCACATCCTCTTTTCAGATTAGGCACTCAACAAAAAAGAAAGTCCCAGAAACTGCCATCTGCATACTAGAAATGGCAAATCTGGAATTTCAGACTTCAGCAGGTAGGGGTATAATTCTGATTTTACTAACCAGCTGCCTGTAAGATTGAAATTACATTCTCTACGTTGACCACTGATGCTGTTCATTGTTCAGCAGAAAATGTCACTCTGAAAGGACAAGACAGAATAAACATGGACAACAAGGGAATTTGGCAGTCCCTGATTCTGGACTGGGATACTTCAAGTATTGGTTATTTTTTGTATACAATTACTCTTGAAATAACACTGAAAAAGACAGGAAACGATAATAGCATCTCTATTAGGAGAGTTGTTTTCTTGGTAGAAAACTGAATCAAATACCTGCTGTGCTAGTATTTAAAATGTGGGTCAAGAAATCTTTAATTTCTTAAGAAGCTGTATAAAATAAAGGTACCACACCTAGATATGAGGTTTCCCCAGGCTGAGAACATTTGGACCTTGGCCATCTCAGCTTACCCCTAAAATACATTTTAGCAGCAAAAGATGCACTGTTCCTTATGTTTAAATTCATAAAAGCTAAGTACTGTAACATTCACTGTGTGATTTTTTTCTTCTTACCAAGAAGTTGAATACATAAGTATTGTGGTTTTGTTTGTTTGTTTGGTATCTAACCTAATCCTGCAGAGACTATTTATAATTACATCAGCCCAACAAGTCCATTTCACCTTTAAGGACGAAGCAATTTTTGCTTTTATAGCCAGACTTCAAAAATCTTCATACAATAATTTAAATGTAGATAGTAAAGATAGAAACACCCTGCAAATAAAATGTACAATCAAATCTGGGACATTACTGTAACACATATATGAAAAATGTTAATTGATTCACAAGTGTCCTGTACTGGCATACACAGCATAGTTACAGGAATTACTAAGCATATGAAACCCAGCAGAAGTGAGTATAAATTAAGGGTATTTTACTCCACTTAAATTATTATTTGCAAAATTATTTTATCAGATTTCAAAAACTTACCACAATTTTTTGACACTTTTGGATGTAGCAAATTTCAGCTGCACATGGTCTGAATTTTCAGAGATTCAGGTAAATAACAAGCTTTTTTGCCTGCAGTCACCCAGCTTCTCCACAAAATTATAGAATCATAGTAATCATCCAACTTGTATTTATGGGGTTTTTTTCATAAAACAGATAAAGAATTAGCATTACAAAAATGAATACTCTAAGACTAAATATTTTTTTTTATTATTATTTTCTCAAAGTATACTTATGTTTGGATGTTGAAATGATCATTCTACAATAACATGTCAACATTTGTTAGAATCAATGATATCAACATGAAGTTTTCAAATATGGCCCTGACAACAAATGAACATCATATCGGGACTTCTCCACTTTGTGCCAGAACTTTAGTTTCAGCTGCAATTACACAGCTCTTTATATAGACTACCTTATCAAATAAACATGAAATGACCTCCAGGTCTTCAGTTTGTATTTATCTGGTCAGTAAGAGCTTATTATAAATAGAACATTCTGTTCTTTCAGGGAGTGGTATGAAATTGAATTTGGACCCCAGGAGGTATGAATACATGCTCATAGAGACACCCATGCAGTTTAAGGATATTCACTAGTTATGGCACTTGCTGAACAGACATGCCTTCTGTGTCTTTGTGTCAGCAGCTCACTGGTTTTTTTTCTTTCATCATGTGTTTTGCAACAGAATGTGGAAAACACTGGCAGTATAATTGATGATTCTGTAGTATTTACTAGCTAATCTCATCCTCCACAGACGCATAAATTATGTAAATGATTAATAACTGCTTATGAAAGGTGTTCAGAAAATTGATTATTCATTAGATATTTGAATCATAAGCAAACAGTATTGACTTAATCATTTTTTTCCCTTTTGCCATATAAGTGTAACCATTTTATGCTTAACACTCACTAAATGCTTATCACGTTGTTAATGCACTGTATTCCTGTAAGGAGGTTGCTCGTACTTGCTCAGAAACAATAGAGCCAGATTCCAACTCACTTTTTACATTGACTGACTGGTTCATGATAAGATAGAATGTCCCTCTGGTAGGATACAGTTGTTAAAGTTCAGTCTGGTTCTATACCATTTCTGAAGACTAAGCAATCATAACAGAACTCGGATTTCAAATGAAAGCCTTGATTCAGAGCATTAACATGAAAAATGTTTTGTGGTCAATATCTCACCATTTCATGACTGGCTGTATTCCTCATGTTTATAGGAAAAGCCACATACTTTAGAAATCCACCATCTTTCTTGGGATTATCACATTAATGATCTTCAAAATTATAAAGCCTTTAAAGTGATATAATGAACTGGCTCTGTCTGAAGAAATAATCAACTGCTTATCACATACTCTCATTATCTTTGGTTGGCACCAAATCAGTTTCCAATTCAGAAAACAATATAGCTTTCAGTAATAGGTTATGTGTTTTCATTGCAACTTTCAGACCTGAAGATACTTAAGATACAAGATCCTTTCAATTCACTAGAACAAAATTATTCTTCTCAGACACCTGGAAAACACAGGCTTAAGAACAGTGATGAGCAGTCAGTTCTATGTAGAAATCCCATACAGTGATATTTACTAGAAAAATGGGTCTAAAATATCATCCGAATTTATCTTAAACTAGAATAAGGCTAATGGCAACAGCCGATCCTTTTGATTGCAAATATTTTATTCTAATAAGAATTGCTGATTTTCTATTTAACTTGCTCCTGCTTAGGCAGTGCATTCTAGGATTAAGGATTAGTTAAAAAAATACTGAATTCTGTTCCAGTCTTTGCTACTTGTTTTTTTGTGGTTGTTCCCCTTAAGTAAAGTAACCATATGAAAGCCTTTTGTACATACCTTTTCCTGAATTTGTGTAGGACATTCCTGAAATTTTCTTTTGAATGAAACCCCAGAAGAAGTATGTTGATCTTACTAGGAGGAAGTTCTGCTTTTTCTTTCTTGTTAAATCTTGCTTCTTAAGGAACATCTGGTGTCTCTCCCCTCCCCCACTGGCACCACATCACAAGCCTGATTCATTTGCTCCCATAATATCATGTAGAAAACTTGTGGAGGGTTATTCGCTCTGTCCTTTTGGGGATAATTACTACAATTTATCCTCAAAAATCAAATCCATTGCTTCTACTTAGCTAAATCATTTGAAGGCTGTCCATTACTGCATTATCTCAGAATTATGAAACTTTATCCTTTATACAGTAGTGGGGTTTTTTTCCCCCTGAGATTTCCTATCTTAACTCCTGCATTTCTCCCACATTTTATTATCTTGGCTGTGATTACTGTCACAATTTCCCCTGAAATGATTTGCAGTGTGTTGTCTCTCTTGTGTCCAACCACATTTAGCTGCAAGGCTGTGCACACCATTTAGAACCCATGCTTGCGTGCACCATTGAGAACACAGCTTTATAGATCCTACTTGCCTCTTATTAATTTCCTTCTATTTATTTAGCTGGGATTAGCTCTAGGCTTCATTTAAGATTACTAAAGGCATGTCTTGCTATTTTCCTTGTATTTCATATTGCTATTTTCCTTGTACTTCAGGATGAAATATTGTGAACATATATTGTGTACAAAATCTCAAAAGAACAGTTCTTTTCATATGTTATCTGTCAAGATTTTTTACACCAGTGCTTCAGGATCAAGACTCAGAATTTGTAAGTGCTTTGACTGACAGGGGTTAAGGGTGAAGCACTAATAACATGCTTTTTTATCAAGGAAATAGGCTGTTGTATTTCCCAGAAGTCAAAAGTTTATTTCTTCCAACTATAGGTCCTAATATTAATAAATTATGCTATGTTGGAAATACAGCATACTAGTTTAGTCATGAACCTTAGTAAGGTCAGCAAACCTCAGTGAGAAGAGAAATAACTATTGTCTAGCCTTGATCTAATTTTGTATTAAAAGCAAAGGAAAAATTCAGTATTGCATTGGAGCTGGCATCTTAAGTTCCTACTAATCTGTTGTTGAAGTTCTGCCTGGCTCATATATCAGTGTCATTGAAGAAGACTCCAAGGCTGCTCCAGCAGACAGGCTCTGGAGCGGCGCAAATGGAGCTGCCATGGAAACATTCAGGCTGCAGAGCATGACAGGAGAGATGACTCCTATGTGGGGTACAGCCAGGTGGATGAGCTGCTCAGCCTGGCAGAATAGCTAGAGAGGGGGTAGAAAGGTGAAAAAGCATCAGGGGCTTGGAGGAGGAAATTGACTGGTGGAGACAGTCCTACCATCCCTGAGGCACGTGCACCAGACCTCGCGCCACTAGAAAGAAAGGATCCCCTCTTGCATTTTCCCTTCCCCCCTCCATCAATGGGATAGGGAGGGGAATCAGGAAAGAAAAGAAAATAGAATTCATGGATTAAGATAGGAACAGTTTAATGACTGAAACAAAGTAAAAAATAATAATTAACAAAGTAAAAGATAATAGTAATGAACTACTACTAGTAGTAATTGTAAAAAAAAGGAGAAGGAGGGAGAAATGTGAAACCCAGGAAAGAGAAGTGCACAGCGCAGTTGCTCTCTACCTGCTGATTGATGCCCAGCCCATTCCTGAGCACTGAGCAGCCCCCTTCCAGGTAGCTCCTCCAGTTCATACACTTGCTATGATGTCACACGTATGGAATATCCCTCTGGCCAGTGTAGGTCAGCTGCCCTGGCTGAATTCCCTTCCAGTTTTTCTGCACCTCCTCACTGGTGGAGCATGAGATAGTGAAAAGTCCTTGACTCAGAGTAAGCGCTGTTCAGCAACAACCAAAGCATCAGTGTGTTATCAATGTTATTCTCATACTGAATCCAAAACACAGCACCGTACCAGCTACTGAGAAGAAAATGAGCTCTGTCCTATCTGAAGCCAGGACAGAATGACTAAAGCAATTCTGAAATTACCCAGCACCATAACCTTTTAATACTTTATACTTGTTTAATATCTTCTGTAACTTTCCTTTTTGTTTTGGTGTTTTTTGCACAGAAAGCTTTGATGGACTATGTGGTATTAAAGGACCTCTGGTGTTATTCAAGACTTCATGAAGAAATTAAATGGTAAAAATAAAGTTATAAGACATCTGGATAAGTAAACCAGCAAAAATCAGCAACTGTTTTAATCATGGTTGGCAAATCTATAGTTTTCTATAGGAGTCACTAATCATGTGGATAAGATTAATCTGTTGATAGCAATGTACTTGTACTTTCAGGAGGCTTTTTACGAAGTCCTGCAGCAAGGAAATGAAGCTGTTGTAGGATGAAATGGCTCACCATTTAATATCCTTTCAAGTACAGTAAGAGCCCAGATTTCACAGCAGAGGAAGAAAGATTCTCAATGCAGCCCAACTGAGATGCATGCTTTTGAACTTACTGCATTGTTAATCTAAGGAGAGAATAACAAGGTGATGGAGTTTGCTGATGATATAAAATTACGTTGAAAAGTAAAATATGCTGGAAAAAGTTAAAAATTGTTTCATAATACAAAACATAAACAAAGCAGCAAGTGAAATTCACTGTTGATAAATGCAGAGTAAAGACAAGTTTTCCTCTAAGTGCCTAACTGTGTTTATACATACACAGCGATGAGCTTTACAAGAGCTACCCAGTAGAGATATCTGAAAATATTAGTCAGTAGACATCAAAAAAGCAAAATAAATATGAATTATTAGAAAAAAATATAGTTACACTATTCTGTAAATTCTTCAAATGAATACAGATTGTACTGCTGGTCACACTCTCAAAAAAAGATGCAATGTACTCAGAAAACGTACTGAGAAAAGCAACAAAGGTGTTGAGCTTCTGCTTTCTAGGAAAACAGGGAAAATAATGGAATGTAGTTAAGCAGAAAAGAGATCAGAGGAAAACTATTCACATTTCTTGTGATAAGAGTAGTAGGGGCACCTAATGAAATTACTATGAAGATTTTTTCAAAAGGGAACATTTTTTTTATACAACATAACTGAATCACAGAACTCGTTACCACAGGATATTGTGTATGACAAAACTATGAATGGTTCAGAAAGCAATTAGAAAAATTCATAGAAAGCCCATCAAGACCCAATAAGCAGAAGAATGAAAATGCAAACTCTGGTTTCTGGAAATCCCTGTGCCACAGACTGCCTAAAGCTCAGAGGAAATATCAGCAAAATGTCCTTTCATACTTGACCTCTTCTGTATTCTCTCCCTAATTACCAGCTGCTGCTGGCCGCTGTGGAAATAGGACACTAAGCTGGACATGAGTAAAACATTACCTTCACCTCACCCTGGCCAGCCAGTCTGATGTAAGGACTTGCCATGATACCACCCTGTGACCCTGCTCTGGAGCCAGGAGAAGTTGTTGGCAAGTGCTTTCCTTGGGTCCCTTGCAGTCTGAAGGGGGTGACCTCTGCAGATGGAGGAAGCTCAAAAGATTATATCTGGGGTCTCAGGGACATACAAAACACCTCAATGACTATGGATGTTGAAGCAGAGAGAGAGAAGAGCTATTATTTTGCTTTCATTTTCCTCTCTTTTTTAATCTTCTGAAGTGAATACAAGATGGTGTGGCTTTTCCACCTTAGTTGCCTTATCCAGAAAATTGGAAATCTCACCAAGTACCAGTGTTGATAACTTAGTTTAAAGAGGAGTCATGAACATAAAGTGTTTCTGAAAAAGAATCCAAATAGACTGTCTAAGTCTTAAGGGCTCTGAAGTTGTACTCTACACAGGGAAACAAATGTGAAAAAAAATAAAGCATTAAAGGACAACCAGGAGATTTTGCCAGACATCCTGGGTATATTATAGTGGCTGTAGACTGCCCTGAGAAGCCAGCTGTGATCCTGGAAGGGCAGGGAATGTATCCTAGAGCAGGTTTAGATTTAGCACACAAATATCTCTCTGTGCTGGAGCAGCTGCACTGCCAAGCTTGCTGGCAGGCAGGGAGAAGAGCCTGCTCGTGCCCTAACTCTACAGATGCTGCTTTGCACTCTGTAATACAAATAGTTGGCACAGGAGTTTCACAGCACTGTTCCTCAATGGGCAGACAGGATAAGGGATTCTTTGGTTTTCAAAAATTAAAGCTAATCTTCAGAATTCAAGGCCTTTAGGAAAAGAGATTATATTTTATGGGGTGTTTTTGAAATCCAAAATAATATTTTACTGTCATGCAAAGTAATTGTCAGGAATGGAAAATCTGTTACAATGAAGAGATGAAGTGCCTACAGAGGGAAGGGGTACTGAGAAAAGCTTGTAAACCACCACGCATATTTCAATTTTTAAAAATCAACCTGGAAAAAGTTTATTATCAAGTATAATGGCCTATTCATGTATGACTTACCAAACAGAATGATACTTTACCAAAATAAAGCAGCAGTACCCAAGATTTGTTTGCCAAAGTCTTACAACGTCAGAGTCATTCCTCTAATAAGGTACAAAATTTCTACTTGAAAAAGGTGCAAGATTGAGCTAAAATAATTTTAAAACATAATCAGAAGGATGGTTTTCTTACTACTGATGCACAGTACAAAGCACTGGGACGTGTTACTTTGTTTTCTTTAACAAAGCACAGAGACTTTGAGTGCAGCCATAATTTTTGCCTACCAGTTTTGTTCTGTGCCCAAATGAAGAGGAACCTGAGGACTGTACCATGGAGCTATGATCACATGTGATTTAAACTTTCAATACTCAGGTGTTGTGACTGCTCAAGCACTTGGATAAATTACCTAGGAACTAGCATTTATTTTCTACCAGTTTGAATCAACTACCAGCTGTATTACCTGGTAGAAGGCTGCCTTTTACCTTACCTCTCTTGATGCTACTACATTTCTCCCTTATTACTGATGGGACAATATGGGATAACATGGAGAGTGTTGGCTGCTTTTTTAAGCCCATCTTTCTGATAGTTCAATAGTGCAATTGAGGTAACAGCACAGAATCAGCTCTTCATCCTACTGGAGACCACAGGAATCAGATACTGAATTATCACAATTAGTAAAGTATTTTAATAAATACCATCATTATTAAGACTATCAACACTTTCAGGAAAAGTGAAGGGAGGCAGACAATTTGGATTTGTTTGGCATTGAGATTGTACTCAGCTGAAAGAAATACATGGATATAAAACAAGGCAGTGGCCCAAACAATTAATCATTTAAACAAATTTCTGCAAACTAAAGTCATGGTTTCCTGATGCTGAAATCCTTTTTGATTAAATGATTTTGCTTCAAAGGTGAATGTAGGCATCACAGGTGTGAATTAGTAGGTGCATGTCTACCCACCTACCAATATTTTTCATTCTTGTATCCTCCATGCTTTCCATGTCCTCTGGATTAAAAATATTCTACCTGATTATTCTATTTTGTATATAATTCTTTATTTGGCCATTGGACTTTGTTTGCACTTTTTAAAAGGAATTTTGTTTTCTCTGTTTTTATGAAACTCAATTGTCATAAGCCTTAATAAATAAATATGCACCACTTGTTTTCTTATGATGCGCATTTTCAAATTACATGAAACGAGCAATTTTTAAATTCAGGTATTCCCCTCTAAAAATTTATTTTAGCCTCAGTACCATAAGGTTTGTAGGCTTTTTACTATGTAATTTGTATTCAGCATTCTCAGCATAAGGATATCAAACTAAACACCATTTCTGGCATTAGATATTCTATTTCAAGCATTAATTCATCTAGAAGCAGATATGTATTTTGTTTTGTAATTCACAGAAAAACAGTAATCTTTCAAATGAGATGTATAGTGAATAGTTGTGTTGGTTTAGCACAACATGGTTGGTTGGCCTTTCTGTAACTTCTGTGAAGACTAATGTTTTGACTTTGCATTTTGAAGCTACTTTTTGAAGGCAGAAAACAAGATAGTGTCTCGTTTTATTTGTTTTCTTATGTATGCAGTGTTTACTTATGTGATCAAAAATGTTCAAGTCAATTAGAACTTTGAGACAGCACACAGAAGTTCACTATTTCTCAATAGTCTTAACATGTAATATTATTTTTAAGAGGCATGATGACAAGGAACCATGACCTAGCTGTAGCATTCACTTTCTAAAGTTACTCCCACTGGATGACACAAGAACTTGCTTGTACCATAAACATTCCCCACCCCTCCTACATGGACTGCACGTAAGCCTGCAAAACAAGCTTTAAAGTGCTTCAGGGCCTTGGACGGGTGGTTTGGCAGATTTTTACTGCATGAATAGCAAAGGGGAAAAAGCCTCTAGTGGTGATATAAATAGGAATTTCAGGAGCACTCTAATGGTCTGTGTTCATCATAACAAAGTGCTACCTGTGACACATTATGACCAAATAGTCTGGATGTAGAAGCTGTGTTTCTATTTTGTAAATTGGTCTGAATCAGGTCAATGGTGTCTCAGTCAACAAACCAGCATCACTGGGTGGTTAGTCTAGGCAATATTCTGTCCTGGGAAACAGGGTGTATCACACATTTGATATCCACAGCAGTGTTTTGACAGTTTAAATGCTTTTCCATTTGATTTTATAACAAGAGCCTTCTTCAAGTATCAGCTTTATTCCCCTGAAGAAAAATAATTAGGAATAAATTGTGTGCAGCTTGCACAATCACACAAGTCTTTTGAAAGAGGTAATAGACTTCTGAGGGCAGATTGCCATAGCATATTGCAGATAGGAAAATCTTGCTAAATTTTGTGGTCTGCCATGCCTCTTGCATTTTACAAAGGCATCTTGCATCATTTGAGGGTAAAACCTCATAAATATTACAAAGCAGAGGAGCTACGGGTTTGTTTATTGCCAAGCAATATTATCCTTTCATCCCCCAAAATTAATTTTTCCCTTTCCTTAACAAAAAAATTCATACATTCAAATGTTAGTACCACTAAATTCTGACACTCCCCTTTAAATGAACTACTCTTCTAACACTTTTTCAGACTTAGTGTCAAACACAATCTTGCAGAAGTTATGAACCAATGAAAGCATAACCACGCTGGCCAGTCAGCCCTACTGTGGTACAAAACACAGTTCATAAAAAATATTCTATTGCCATCTACATATGTAATGCAGAGCTGTATTTCTTTGATAACAGGATCTTCAGGCAGATCTCCAGTGTCTGGAAATGCTTTGTTTGTAAAATCTTTGTCTTTTGTTTTCAGGAACTCATGCTTCAAGAAGAAAACACAAATATTAGTCTAAGGTGAAGTGCAAATAAATCCATAGGGATGATCTCCAAGCCATTTTCAGATGACAATCTTCCTTCTTTCTTTCATACTGAAAGATGTGTGATCTCACCCAAACATATTTGAAATACTTCAGATTTACTTACTGTTACAGATAATAATAATGTTTTTAGGAAGGAAACACCCCCTGAATTTCAGTGAACAGTTATCAGTAAGTGCAATAGATTCTCCTTCCTTTAGTTAAAGTTGAAGGATCCTGTAAGCCACTTCATTACTTGCAGCAGAGTAGAAAGCAATTGTTTTTGTTGTACTTCAGTAACTTACATTCCTCTGATGTTCTTTTTTCTTTTTCCTCTTTCATGATTTTACTTCATAAAACACAGGAAATGATTTAACTAATGCTATTGTACATCTCTAAATTAAGTTTTCAGGTGCTAAGTGGGCTGGTTCTCTAACAAAACTATGGGGCACTCAGTGAAAAGTGGGCATTGCATGTTGAGACTGAGCTCTTGGAGATCTAGGGAGAAAATGCTTGGTTTCTCTAATAACTGATCAAAATAGTACAGTAAAGAGACAGCAGAAAACTTTAAGTGACAAAGCATTTTCACGTATGATAATAACCAGTGGATTTCCTACTTGGAAATCTTATTCTTTGCATAGCCACTAGACAAAGTATTTGAGAGAATGTGTATGAACAATCCCCTCAAAAAATATTGCCTTTCAAAATATGGCAGTCAACTAATACAGCATAGCTAGAAAACAGTAATAAAACTGCCTGACTCACCCAGTTTTCTCAAGGACATATTATGCTAGATGTTGTGAATGAAGTACAGCTGTTTTTCAGAGTTACACTGCTAAATGCTTCATATAGTTTTATATGCTTCATATAGTTTCATTTCTAGTTTTACACAGTTAATGTTAAAGATAGACACTAAAGTGCCTGAAGCTGCATTGAGGAGACACCAAACTGTGTATTAGCTTAGTATCAAATAACATCTTTAGAGGCTTCTTTTCTTAACACTTGGTCTCAATTGATTCCTTTTGCTATCAAGGACTGTGTACTGGATTCTTCAGGGTGGTACTGGGGGAAGAGGCTAAGAACTGCTCCACTCACAAGAAGTGATGTCCTGTAGCCTTTTATTTCACTGTTAAGAAGGTTTGACAAAGGGTGTGAACATTTAAGGCTGTATTTTCCATTACAACTCACGGCTATTGTTCTGCAGGGCAAAATTTACAAGTGAAGAATGCAGTTATTTACCACATCTGATATGATTTCCTGCAGAAAGGGCAAAGTATCATTACATGATTTTCCAAAAAAAGGACACAGTACCATGACTCACATACCCTGAATGAATTCCTTATATGTACAGGAACAAACCTTGCATTATTGACCTCTAAGAAGGTACAGTCTCTGCTGTTAGTTTTATAAATCCTATCCTGGAAACTTCTCCACAGGGCAGTCTCATGCAGGAATATCACTTCAGCACAGAAGTATTTGATGGCACTGGTATAACAGCTTGACTCCAAGGCATATGAATCTAGTAGAGGAGCATGGTCAAAAATGTAAAAGATGCTCTGAGTCAATTTCTTCTGGCTACTTGGGTCATACTCTTGACTCAGCTCTGTTTCTGGGTCAAGAGGGGGTTTGGTAGAAGAGCACAGAGTGAGATGGAAAGCATTGAATGGGGCTCAGTGAGATTTTACAGCAGAATTCCTGTGGTGTTACTGCAAGTCCTGAACTTTGCTTCTCTTATTCCACTCCAAGATCTTATTTCCATAAGATAAATAAAGATAAGAAATCTTTACTTCGTGTTAATAAATCTTAATAAAGATGTATTAATCTTTATTAAATGTTAATAAACTGGCTAGCACCCTGGGCAGCAGAGGGTTAATCAAGAGAAAAGTGAAAGGAAAACATAATCTATTTCTTAAGTATTTGCAGAGCTAACCCAGCATGCAGTAGAAGAATTAAAGAAAGCATTTGACCAGAATTTGTTCATGCCAGCCACACCTTTTCTTGCCTCCGCACAGAATACAGAAATGTGTGTCTCCCTGAGGACATTCTGCTGAGTTTTGAGATGTAACATCTTGACAGTGGAAAAGTATAAGTCTAAATATAGTACATTTTGTCAAACTTTGTTTAAAGGAATGTTCCAATAGATATCTGTTCAAGAATGTACCTTGCTATTGGTTCCTATGCAAACCCCTTTATTAATAGGGTTTCTGCAAAGCCAATAATACCAGTATAAGGCCATATAAGTGACTGATTATTTTGGCAGGTATTCAGGCCACACAATCGCCTTTGGCTTCACAGTCATATTTGTCATAGTCTGGAGTGCAGGAGGTCTTACTATTTTGTTTCTTCCTTTTTGTTTACTTACTGGTTCCTCTTCTTTGGCACATAAGAGATTGTGTCCTTAAAAGGCACAGAAAGTACAGTCAGCTACTTCATTTCCAGAGCATTTCTTTCCATGATGGATTCTAACTCACAGCTCACAAACTTCCATTTATATGTAAGGGTGAAAACCTTGCAGTGAGCAGGCAAAAAGAAGGCGACTATAACAAGTCTTTGAGATATGGAAATTCAGTATCTGAAAATCCACACAGCATTGAAATCACAAATATCAGAGGCAGAGTTTTAAGGGGAAAAAAAGTAGAACTAGTAAAAAGACTACTTTGTCTAGCAGCCTATGCTTCCATCATTCGAGTTCCCTCTTTATACAAAAAATTTCATGATACCACATATTTCATACTGTCAGGAGTAGTGGAGGTACGGGCACAGTTACTGGAAGAGAAGGAAATAAGCATATTCATGCAATTTTTATTGCTCTCCTTAAAGCTTTTTCTTGGTGCAAGTGAAGGACTCACAGGAGGCATTTCACCTTCTCCCCCACTTCTGTTTTTGATGGAATCCCTGATCAGGAGAAGGTGACCTCCAGGAAAGAGCATGCAGGGGGTAACAAGCAGGTCAGGATCTCCTCATGAATAACATCACTTCTCTGGGAAGCCTAAGAAGTGTGATTTTTCATACTTTACTGAAGCATTAAGTCCAACCTTTCACTCCTCCTCTGTGGCCACATGCAAGGATTCTGCCTAAATAACTAGAAAGTATTTTATATTCCCTTCTCTGTTTTCTTATCTACTTCTAAAGCTACCTATTCCCTACAGTAGTTTTTTGCTCACATTGTATAAACAGCTCTTCAGGCACTGCTGATTGTGTGATACAGTATGTGCCTACTGGAATGAGAAAATGACAAGAAAACAAAAATTATGAAGGCACAAGAAAAAATCTCAGCAGTGATAAGACAACACATGGTGCATGTTGCAGCACCCCAAGTTAGAAGATGAGATTTTATGTTTCGAAAATGTTTTGAAGCAGAAATTATCTCTTCTGCACACTCTGATAACAGCAATTCTTTCTACTATTTTTCTTTGCAGCAGTGAGACTCTGCTGGAAGATGTGGCCCCAATTTCCATGTAGAAAACAATGTGGTAGGAGATACCCTCTTCCCACCTCCCAGGACTTGTTAACAGCAGGTGAAGACCCAACAGGACACAGAAACTAAGCTGATTTTTTCACCTCTTTTCCCTCTGGCTCCCAACCCAAGAAATGCTTAGGTAGCCCCTGATCTGGCCCTTGGCACAAGACTATAATTTTCCTGCTGAGGGAGCACAAACTTTTCAGTGTTCCCCATTCCTCTTTGGGAACTTCTGTGCTGGCTCTGTGACAAACTCCCTGACCTCTGTGGAGAGACTCACAGCCTCCATTGACACGGATTATGAGAAACTGATGCCACATGTGGCAACAACGACACAGCCTGAAAAGAAATTCACAAATGCTTGTACAGAACTTTGTATGTAATGTAACTGAGCAATGTAAAGTTGCAAGTTGTTACATGGCTCAGGCTCTCTCTGTGTCAACTGTGAAGACTCATTTATATTTAGTTAAGGCTCATCCTCAAATTTTAGTCTATCTTTGACATTAAACTTAAACTGCCTTTTCTTGGGGAACTCTTCAACCTACAGGCAGTACAGCTCTGGAGGATGGGACAGGATTGGAAAAGATTGCCTGTATAAAACAAAAGGCTTAGATAAATTTCTCCAGTATTCAAAAACATGTATGATCATTCCCATGAAAGAAGAATGGGAGATTTGCAAAGGATTCTGGGTGTTCTAGGTATTTTTCTGCTGAGTAATTTCTATCTGTGGGAATCTTCTCTTGGAGCCACACTGGAGACAGAACTTGCTCTAAACTCAAAATGAGCAAGCCTAGAATTTTGTATTTCCAGGGAGTTGATACATACAGCTCTCCTTTTTTAACTAACCTTCTAGAGGATTTTTTTAAAATTAACAAAATGTTCATTTATTTATTGGATCAAAAGTTTAAAAATGCTCATTAAAAATGCTGACTATGTATTATAGCCATCAGAAGACATGTTCTTTCATCCCCTCAGAAATGGACTGGCAATGGGAAGAGCCTCCAGAATGCAAGGCCTGAGGAAAACAGTGGCCAATAGCCATGCGGAGGTGTGTTTAGAGAAGTCTCTGTCACATGAAGTCCCAGATGGGGCACAGATGCTGGCCCCATCCAGCTGGGAAGGGTGGGGATCACAAGCACAGCTACAAGCTTCTTTCTTAGTTAGTAGCATGAAATCTTAAGAAATTTCTTAGAAATGCCTAGAAGTCTAAGCTACTGCATGGAGATTGTCAGTCTGGGGCTTTAAGAAGGCCTACATGAACTGTCTTGTCCCAAAATCATAGAATTACAGGATCATAGCATGGTTTAGGCTGAAATAGACCTTTAAGATCATTAAGTCCTATTGTTAACCCAGTACTGCCAAATCCACCACTAAACCATGTCCCCAAGTGGCACAGCTACATGTCTCTTAAATACCTCCAAGGACACTGATTCCAAAACTTCCCTGCACAGCCTGATCCAATGCTTGACAACCTTTCAGTGAAGAATTTTTTTTCAAATATCTATTTTAAACTTCCCATGGTGCAACTTGAGGCCACAACCTCCTTTCAGGTAGTTGTAGAGAGCAATAAGGTCTCCCCTGAGCCTTCTTTCCTCCAGGCTAAACAACCTCAGCTCCCTCAGCCAATCCATTCCTCAGAAGACTTGTGCTCCAAACCCTTTACCTCCAGTTCGTATCCTCTCTGCTGTGTTGTATTTCCAGCAGACATCTAGTAAGTTGAAGTCCCCATCACAACAAGGGCAAGTGAATATGAGACTGTTTACAGAATATTTTCTTTGGCTCTTTATCCTGGTTGGGAGGTCTAAAGTAGACTCCCACCATAACTGCCTTGTTGGCCTTCCCCCTGGTTCTTAACCAGAAACACTCAACTCTATCTTCACCATCATTAAGCTCTGGACAATCAAAACACTCCTGACGTAGAGGGCTACCCCAGGTCCTCTCCTCCCTTGCCTATCCCTTATGAGGAATTAATAGCCATCCATTGAAGCATTCCAGCTGTGTGACTCATCCCACAATGTTTCCATGATGACATGAATGAGGGTAAAACATGAAGGCTGTTTGTATATAAGACTGCATTGTACACACACCAAGAAAGCCCCAACCAACCATACATTTTAAACCAGAAGCTATATGTTTATTCTCCCCTTGGCTTTAAGGTAGTGTCCTGGGGTGACTTTCTGATGCTTGCATCCCCAGTTGTCTGTTTTGTTTATGTTGGATATTGTGTTCTGTACCTTTAAGATTGGTTCTCAGAGCGAAGGGGGAGAAAGACGTGCCAAGTTTGTTTTCAGAAACTGCTCTCACTGCTCCACATTCTGCTCCTGGACTGTGTTGTCTGCAGCATGGACATACAGTGGGACAGAGATCTCCTGTGCTTTAATTAGTTTTAACTAGCTGAGGTAGAGCAGTTCCCTAGATTGTTTTTGTTTGTTTTTTTTTTTTTTTCTTTTTCTTGGGACTGTTTAAACCCATCCTAGACTGAAACACCCAGAGGAGCACCGGGAGCTCACATCTGCGGCCCAGCAGGGCCTGGACCTCTGGAGGGACTGATGAGAGACTGGTGAGCTGAGCTGCAAACCACAGCAGGGATGTTCTGAGTTTGCCGTCTCTCTTCAGAGAGGTTTTATTGTTTCATATTATTCATTTTTTATGCTTGTGGGCACTTTGTTTGTTGAATAAATAGGTTTTTTTCCACTTTTCTCTGAGGAGATTTTCTCCTGGACCGGCTAGGGGGAGGGGCTGTTTGGGTTTGTTTCCCAGAGGGACCCTATTCGGGCGTTTCCTCCCAAATTTGACCTAACAGGACAGATAGCAATCACTTATCCAAGTGTAAGTGTATTCTTAAGACATAATGTTCTCATTTCCTATGCTTCTGAAAGAGTGCTCTGTAATTTCCTTAGTAAAGGGTGCAGATAGATATTTCTGCCAAACTTACAGGCAGGAGCTGAAGATCATCTCTGACTCAACTTAGATGCACCAGTCTGAACCCTAAAAATTCTGGTTTCACTTTGTTCCTTTAGAAACTCTTGGTGTACCAGAGGCAGATCCTCCAGGAAAGACAGAGCACTGAGAACTTCAAAGTCTTCTAAGTTGTATCTCCTGACAGTTACTGTACTGCATAAAGAAATTGCCATCACAAACTGTATCTGCTCTGTTCTTCCAAAAATTTTGCCAATAAGTAAAAATTTAAACTGTCAGAAGGACTTTTGGCATGAGTAGTGATTTCTCCCTGCTCTCCTGCAGTCCCTTTTACCTTCTAGAGAGAGTCTCTTCAGTGCAGTTTGAATTTGCAGGTGGCACTTCTGATGTTATGTCTCATAAATTTTTGCACTTCACCTATATGTCTACAGAGGAGGCATATGAGAATGCAGTTGCTTTCTCCATGACAATTTTTCTTCCTTAAAATTGTATTTATGTCATATCAATAGAGGATAAAGGATATGCATAACTATGCAAGGAAAGCACATTTAAAACTAGGAGCTGTGGTCCCTCTCTATCAATTATGATCTTAAATAAGAGCAAAAAGCAACCTTTTTGATAACTTTTAAACCCCTGAATTTAGGTTTGTGTTGAAGGAGAAGATTGCGTTAATTTTAAATTACTTCTGCTTTTTGATACCGGTGATCTAAAGATATTTGAATTGTTTTCCTGTAACAAATGATGCAGTGCAACAGAACCCACACTCAAGCAGTAAGAGCAGCTTGTGTAACTCTGTGCTGATGGTGACTTCTGAGTACTCTGGATGCAAGCTATGAGTTTTGACTGAAAACATTTTGTGGGCACAATATTAATGCTAAAAGGAATGCCCACCAGGACAAAGTTAGTTTAAGCAAAGAACATTTTAAATTCACAAGGGAGCCAGATGTTGGAGCCATTTGAAAATCCAAGCCAAAAGCCACCAGCAGTGGAGGAACTGCATGAGAATCCCTCAGCACTAAGGTGAGCACTAGTTTGCTATCAGACTCAACCTCAGATTTCACTCATCAGACTTTTGCCAATATGCAGATTTTGCACATGATCTAGGTCTATCTATTGCATATCTGCATTTCAGCTTCACAGATGATAGGTTTGGTCTTCTGGATGGAAATATTACAACTTGTCTTGGAAATTTTAGATCTGGGCTTCCTTTCAAGAGAATCTCAAGTGTATGTTCCAGTAAATGCATCTATTTCATTAACTAGCCAAGCCTGCAATATTAAAGCTCAACTCCAGTCTTCCTTCTGTGGCAGAATGTGGCACTGTTGACATTCTGATCAAATCCAAATGTCCTAGGGTTGTAAAATGTAAACCATAAGAATTGTGACTTGTAATAAATCCTTGTAGAAATGAGGTATTCAAAGCCACAAATACTGCTTTTCTAGTTATGTACTAAGATAAAACTACATTTTATGGGGAGACAATATGTTTGCAACTACTTGTGAAGTTTCCAGTAGCAATGCAATCCTTAATTCAAATTTACAGAACAGACATCCTCATTCTTGGTGATTCAGTAGATTGCTAAAGTTTTTCTTTAAAAAAAGGTATTTCAATAAACCTAAAGATATATTTTAATACTTTGAAGGTAAAATGAATAATTTTGCCATGAAAATGTACTACCTTGACATGGAATGGAATGAGGAAAAGACAATTCTAGTTGAAACTTTATGTTAGAACATTGGACCTGTCTGAAAGTGTATAATTATTTTTCTTGCTCTTGCTGTTCTATTGAGGAAAAGAGTTTCAAGCTAATACTTTCATATAGTTAAGGTTTCACATTTGATAATTCTGTCATTGGTAACAGTTCTTTCTAATAGACAACACCAAGCTCACACTTTAACCTGCTGCCCAAGATGAAGGGGGCTGGACCTTTAAAGGTCCCCTGCAACCCAAACTGTTCTATGGTTTTGTGATTCACAGACTAGCCTAGAGTGCAAATGTCCAGTAAATGTAGAGTATACAGACATCAAAATAATTTTAAAGGCAAATTGTACATGCTGGAATGGAACTAAATAATGAAACATATGAAGTACATAAAATTTGTTTAGGGAACAAAACAAGCATTTCCTTGTGGCAAAGGAGGAAAAAAAATGGGAGAAATGTTACTTGCATTGCTGCTTGTAATAAAAAATTAAAATAATTCTTCAATATTTTGTCAAAATCTTCTTTACATTTCAGGTATCACTTATAATTGACAATTACAATTATTTATGGTGACATTATACATTCATATATATCCATATTTTAATCTTTGCTCCTCTATAGCAGATTGTTTCAAATTATAATAATAAAATATTTTGAGCACTAAACTGTGTTGCTAATCTTTTGTAATATATGGCATTCTGGAAATAATTATTTCCAGTTCTCACTTTTGCTTTATTTTTTTTAAATTCATAGCTGCACAGGTTTATAAAGCAGATAAAATTTCTATATAAAACTCTGAAATAGCTGAATTGTTGCCAAAAGAGTTCAATGTAGTCCCAAAGCAATCTACAGTTATCATAATTACTTTTACAGAAATTGTGTGGTTAGACACTGCAAAAATAGGGTTTAACTCTAAATCACATCTACAGTCAGTTGAATCTCTGCTGTTTACGGATGGTTCATCAAAACCCCAATCCACAGTAACCACATTGCTAGTCTGAAGTATGCCAGTTGAGAATGTCCCTAAAATGCCAGCCACCATCTGAGAACAGCCTAAAGCACAGTAGCCACTGCTCTGATCCTTTCTGTTCCTCCAGTATTCTTCAGGCAAAGAAGCTAAAACAAAACCAACTACATCAACAAAATTACCTCAATGACATTTTGTAATTTACGAGTATCCGTCCACATTTTGTCTAGCTTTGCAAACCGTCTTTTGCTATTTTTTTTGTCTCCAAGTTATCCCCAGCTTTCCCATTCTCACCTCTTTCACATCTACATCTTCACCCACATGCCCAGATCCTGGGCATTCACACGATTCATAAGCTTGGGTGCACTCAAAAGTGCTGGAAGAAAGTCCTAACAGTCATAAGGGGGTCACTAAGACCTCAGGACTACTGATCCTCTACAGTACACTGCATTGGATACTCACTGGCACCTTGGGATAAAAAAATGGCATGGGAGTGCCTTAGGTCACTCCCATGTAGTGACACACAAACTTGTGCTCCCTCAGGGCTCACAAACCCATGTGTAGGAGGGTTCTTGGGAAAAAAATGAAATGGCCTAAACTTTTCACCTTGAGTCAGTTTTAGCTCAGCTGGTTTTCACTGTATGCTGCACAAATGAAAGTTTGCTCAGTTAGGACTATCTCAAAGCCAGGCCTAGCAGAGCCTGGGTTTGAGCTGGGACAGATGCTGTGCACTGGCCATACATACTTGGCAAGGCTGGGGCCAGGGGCCTCTGACAGGTCCTTTAGAGGGCTCCTCCTATTGCTTTTTGTCCCATCCCTTCAATCTTTGTTAGGATGGAAAAATACAGAGTATGGTTTTCTTTGGATGGCTTCATTGCTACTCACAGGAGCAAATACTGCTGCCAGAAGCATGTAGTTTCTTTGGGGGAAAGGTGGGCATTTTGTACAGGACAAGAGGCTGATCTTGGTGTTGGTGATGAATCACATACAAAACAGGGACTCACATATAAAGTGGGCTTGAAAACAAGAAAATGTTTCCTTTACTGCAAGATTCACCAAGTGGGCTCAAGGTACTTAAAAAGAGATCTCTAACAGGTCTTCAGAACACATGGCCTGAACAAGAGACTGTCTGGTTGAATGAGAGATTTACAGGAACTTTGGTTTTTTTGACGTGTATTTCCAAAGTTCATACTAAACTGTGGCACATTAATGTATATAGATGTGGTTGACCTCAGACAAAGCATAATCTAAAAAGGCAGGGTATATTCAGCAAAGTCAATTTAAAAATAAGTATGAGAAAAGGGAGGGAATAGTCTTGCTTTGCAACTCTGCTCTGTGTTCCAGCAAACATCTTTTGTTTTGGGGTTTGAAAGTACTGACTGACAATTATATCAGATCTAATCTAGCACATTTAAATGGACTTCTTTTGCAGGTACATACTCTATTTATTCATGTTTTGATAGCCTTAATTTCATTCTTGTCATCTGTTTTTCATGTCTGATACATATAGGAAGTAACAACACAAAGTTTGAAAAACTAAGAAACTAAGCCCATTACAAACATGTATTTCCTGTATGCATGTTCTGTTCAAAGGAGCCTGTTCTTCCCAAATATAGGTGCCTATGGAACTGAAACCATAAAAGTCAACCTCTTCAAAGAAAGTAAATTTACAAGAAATGCAATATCCTTTGGTGGACTTCATGTTTCAGTAAAGCTTCTACAGGAGTTTTAATATCCCAGCACACCAGTCTGCAGTCAACTCCAAGCATATGGGCCATGGGCTGAAGCTAAAGCTAAATCTGAAGCTAGAGAAGCATCAGATCTGCACTGCCACAATGCCATGAATGAGGAAAGATGGCAAATTATGCACACAAAAATAATGTGTTACAATCATTCCCTCTCCTTACAGCTGAGTAATTTCCACAAGCACCATGCAGTAGCTCTGGTTGCTCTAGCCACAGGCAGTACATGTCCTGCCCACAACTTCCTGCATCAGACACATAAGTGAATCAAACAGAAGTTCATTAATCAGCCATGATTCCTTCTCCACAGTTTTGACAAGCTTCTGAGAACTACTAATCAGAAAATAGATTTTCATTTTCACAGCAAGGTCAAAGTTCCACATTTTATTTATTCAGGCAATCCAAATAAATTCACTAGAACATTTTTACATAAGGTTCTGAATGTTCATACACAGATCTGCAACTAGGATAATGGAGCTGACTTTCTATTATCCATGTTGAAGTTAGTGAGACGTTTACCTAACTGTGTATTTCAAAGGAAAAAAAAAAAGGCTTTTTTTTTTTTGGCATGAGAAACTTAAATTACTGGGGGGTTTTATTTCTAGGAATTAGAACTTCCATATCAATTTTTAAAATCACATGAAGGAATATACGTTTTGGAATCCATAAGCGATTTCACTTAACAGCAAAGTTAGTGTTCCTTTCCATGAGAATCAACATAAAAATAAATTTTCTTCTACCTATACACATGGTATTGGTAAAGAAAGCATTTTGTATCTTTGAAGTGCAACAAATGCTGAGCCAAATGAAAAATAAAAAGAAAATGAGAATTATCAGTATTAAGCTGATGCCCTGTTTTCTTTAGCAATCAAAAAACTCTACAATAATAAATCCATCACAGTGTTGCTTGATCTTAATTAACAGACCATTAAAATTTTTGCCAGCTGACTCTTCAGCAGGCCAAGCTGCAGTCTGCTTTTGCAAGCCCATATTGAATAATTTCCCAAATTTTTAAGGATAAAGTATGTTCAGGCACATTTTGTAGAACACTAAAATTGACTTTAATATTTGAAAATAGCCATAAAGCACAGTTTGACTTTTAAATGAGACATGCAACATTATCTTCTGTCAGTTAAAAAGGCCCTTGATTTTAAAGACAGCCACTACCTTGCAATTTTACAGAAGACAAATGTGCAGCTCTCCTGCCCACTTACAATGAATGACAAATGACATGCAAATCTCTGAAGTTTCTCACACAGTTCTCCTTTTTAAGTTAAAATAAATCAAATTACCTTTAAAAAAAATGAAAAACTTTGCATCCTACAGTGTAAAACTACCACAAAATATTGTGTTGTTCTGTTTCTTTTTCCCTTTAGAAATAAGAAGGTCATCCCTCTGACTCCAGGATGATGTAGCATATCATATCTGTCAGCCATGAGCATTTTCAGTGCAGCAGTTTCCTTTTAACCATGGCTGTGCTGCCAGTGGGGGCCCAGCAGCTGCAGGCAAGGCATGAAGAGCTGACACTGAAGGACTTCTGATGAGCCTCCTGATGAGCCACCCTCCAGCCAGCCCTTCCTTCTCCTGGACATAGGGAAGGGACCAGCCACCAGCTTAGGGCACTGGGATACACATTGGAGGGGATGGGTACGAGGTACTTGAGATGAAGAAGCCCTCAGGAAGGATGAGGGAGGAATGGGACACAGCATGAATGCTCTAGTTCTGACCTGTGCCCTGCTCACTAAAACACAGGTGTGTGTCAATACTACTTGCAGAGTGACTTACTTGTATATTGACCAAATTTGGATTGAATTATGCTCAGATTCTTGCACAGTTGATCTGAACTAATTTTTGCGATATGCATTTGATTCTGCACTGACTTACTTTGCCTCCTGGAGGCAAGCAGACAACACCAGAACACACTCATTGCTAACTAGGATTTACCAGCTTATGCCAGAAGCAAAGAGTAGAGGTTGGAAAAGATGTAGTCATACAGAAATTTGGAAGAATTATATATGATAATGAAATCATAGACTCATAGATTATCCCGAGTTGGAAGGGATCCACAAGGATCGTAGTGTCCAACTCCTAGTCCTGCACAGGACAGCCCCAAGAGTCATGCCATGTGCAAACACATGGTCACAGCATTCTCCAAACACTTCTTGAACTCTGTCAGGCTTGGTGCTGTGGCCACTTCCCAGAGGAGTAGTTCCACTGCCCAACCACCCTCTGGGTGAAGAATCTTTTCCTGATATCCAACCTCAGCCTCCCCTGGCTCAGCTCCATTCCGTTTCCATGAGTCCTGTCACTAGTCATGAGAGTGAAGTATTGGTACCTGCTCCTCTTCTTCCCTTCATGAGTAAGTTGTGGACTGTGATGAGGTCTTTCCTCAGTCTCCTCCAGGCTGAACAGACCAAGTGACCTCAGCTTCTTCTCATACAGCTTCCCCTCAAGGTCCTTCACCATCTTTGTTGTCCTCCCTTGGACATGCTGTAATCGTTCATATTGTGGCACCCAAAACTGCCCCCAGCAGCAGAGGTGAGGCTGCCCCAGAGCAGAGCAGAGCAGGACAATCCCCTCCCTTGCCTGGGTGGTGATGCTGTGCCTGATGTCCCCCAGGACAGGGTTGGCCCTCCTGGCTGCCAGGGCACTGCTGACTCATGGTCAACTTTCTGGTGACCAGGACCCCCAGAGCCCTTTCCACGGCACTGCTTTCTAGCATCTCATTCTGTCTTTCTATATATCCTGGGTTGCCCCATCCCAGGTGCAGAATCCAGCACTCTCCCTTGTTGAACTTCATATAGTTGGTAATTGCCCAGTCCTCAGATTTGTCAAGGTCTCTTTGCAAAGAATCTAATTGAATCCTTAAATGTTCGTTCCATTTTTGATCAGAACTTATGTTACCTGAAGGCACTTCATATGATGATCCACATCTTTTTTTCTGCTAAGTTGTTTTGCCTTCATATACCTGTTTATTTCCAGAGTGAAAAATGTGCTAACTTCTTCTGATGACTAATTCCCTGTGCCTTTCAAAAAATGCTATTTTTCAGGGGTTTTTCTCTGCATGAATTTTGAAGATAAGAGTTTAAAATATAAATGGATACACATAAACATATGTCTCTCCAATACATTCTAAATTACTAATGTGGAGCAACATGATTCTTCTAAAATAACAATAATGAAGTACAGCAAAGCAGTATACTTAAAATCACAGACAAGTGATTTGAAGTCAGGAAGCAGCAACAGGAATAACCTGGCATGACATAAGAGAAAGAAGCATACTATAAGGGAGAGTTCAAACCCTGGAAATGTGAAAGGAAAATCATATTCTTATTCAGCATTCATGTGCCTTCAGGGTTTAACCACAATGCATGTCAGTACTACTGCTGTTGCTACACCAATTTAGGACAAGTGAGAAATTAAAACAGCCTAATCTGAATTAGGTGAACATCAGTTATTAACAAATACAAAACCATAATGTAAAAACTCATTGTAAAAATAGCTGGTGTCATCCACATGGGCAGAAATCTGCCACTATTCATGTCTCATACCAGGGAACAGCTACAGTGGATGGCAACCAGCACCCTATAAGCAGAATCCCTGCCTGTGTTACCCTGCTCCGAGTGCCTTATGCCTCAGGAGAGCCAAAGCACTGACACCTGCCAGCTGGTATTTCAGATTGTACCTACAAGGAAGCAAAGGGTCAAACAGGGAATGCTCACAGCAAGAAACGGTGACTGACTGGAGAGACTGCTTGTGTGCAGAGCCACTAGCAAGGCTGTGAGGATCCCCACCTACATCTCCTGGAGCTGCCCACCACTAGGTCCCCAAAGGGAGACAGCAATAATTGAAAATATGGGTATTTCAATACACATGTAAGGTGAGGAATGGGACAAGAGATCTGTGGCTGGAGCTGCTGAAGAAAAGCAATCTGCCCAATAGCTAGAAGTAGCAGTATGGAAGAAGTTTTGAAGAGATTTTGAGGTAGTCTTTCGCAATATGTCTATATTGTTTGAGAAATTGAGAAGATACATATGCTACCTGCTGGGACTCTGCATGATTGCCAGCTATATCTACAGATGACTTCCTAGAATTATGTACTCTGTGGAGTCTGAGGAGATAGACAAGATCAGTGCTACACAATAACTTGTTCACTATTAATAAAACTTCCAACTTAATGTAAACCAATTTAATTTACCCTGAAAATCAGTCTTGCATTGTGCAAGAAGAAAAATAGAGTTTTATGTTGTTGCTGCAGCCAATGAAAATACTAAAATCTGCATTAAGTGAGTTCTCTACTAGTACTAAACCATCAGGAAAAAAAAAGTTCAACTATTAAAAAGAAGTAATTTCCCCTGTTTTCTGCTTTTTTAATAAGAAAGACCTGATTGATGGAAAATAATCAACAGAAGCACTTTCTAGCCCAGAAGCTACTCCCATCATTTGGAAGGCAGCAGGGGCAGCCCCACATGAGTTCCTTTGCTGCTGATTTCCAGGTGTTTCAGGGGAACAGGTTTGGCTTGAAGTACAAAGTGAAATGCAGACATCTCTCACCTCTCATCCAAACAGTGACCTCAGGAGGAAAATCCCTGCATTCTCCCTGCACTGACAGGGCATCAGGTCTTCCAGCACAGAATATGGAGGAAAATTTTATGTGCATTCCTGTAAATGGGTTGTCACAGATATGTGCTCTCTGCTGGTTGTATTAAAATTTCAAGGCGATCAGCATCTGAGTATAATGAACACACTGAAAGCTCAGTTGCTTAATTGAACTAAATTTCTCTCAGACAACCAGACTTATTCCTGGATGAAAATCAGGAATAACAAAATATAAGACCTATAACAAGTAAACACTCCAAATCCAAGTACTAGTATAGTACAGCTCATGAAATCAAGGCTAGAGATCTCTTTTCCATATGAAATATGTTATTTTTCTTTGATCACCTAAGGGCCAGTCACACTAGCTGTAAGCAAACCCAGACACATGAATTGGACAAGTAAACAAGACCCAGACCTTCTCTTTTGTTTTTGCTGCAAATTCTGTTTTCATTTCTCCTTGCAGAAATGCATTATTCCAGCATCATGGCAAATACAGTGAGTTAATTCCAAGCACTGGTATGGTCATATAAAGACCTTTCTGCACCTTAGGAAAAGCTATCAGGTTATCAGTCTTGGCTTCTGGAGCAGGGACTTTCAGACCCCTGAAGACACAGGAGACCCCCGGGGTGACCCAGGGCTCAGTGTGAAGAGCCTCTAGGGTGTGAGGCACTGTCCTTCATCCCAGCCTGACCTGGCACACGCGGCTGCATCCATGTGCAAAGATACACTTTGGCTCTAACATACACTTTTGGCCAACCTGTTCGCAAGATGCATCGTGACAGAAACAGATCCAGTAAGAAAGGCTCTCTGTCCCAAATTGACTGTCATCAAATATGGGTGCAGAAGATTTCAATCAGTAGTTATTAAGAAACTTCATTAAAGAGGGAGAGGAAAAGGGAAAGAACAAAGCAGGCTTATCTCCTGAATCATGAAAGGAACAAATCCACAAATGCTGACAAATTTCTTCTAATTAGTCTTTAGTAAACATCTGCTGCCTCATTAAAAAAAAAAGAGAAAAGAAGGACAAAAAACCCAAAAGAATCCAACAAACAGCCCCCCAAAATATACATTCAGCTTAGTAATAAAGCTGTGTTATCTGCCATAGACTTTCATGAGGGCAGAAAACTGTTCTCTTCAGATGTTACCAAGGTTATTTATCTAGACATTTATCATTACTCCTTTGAAGTTCACATGAAAAAGATCCTAGAAGGTCCTAAAAGGCCATAATCTATATTTTACTATTAATGACTACAGAGGGTTTGCAACTCTTTCTTGATCTCACCCTAATCAATGACATTACTCATTCACTTTGATAGGCACAAGATGAAACTCTAAAGTTGAAATCCTATTTTCCTGAAATCAACAAAAATTTCTATCCATTTTACTGGGTTCAGGATTTCAACCTGAAGCTTTGAAGAGAGCAGAAAATATTTGCTCCTCTGCAGAGGCCTAACATGGTGTCTGTGTGCCTAAATTCCCCTAAATATGGTCTGAAGGCTCAGATAATGTATAGTGCTTGCATCTCTCACCTCAATAATGGCAAAGGTGACCCCAGAAAGTAATACAGCATTTCTGGCATATTTTAAAATTTAAAAGTTTATAAAAGAAATACAAGCCTGGGTTCCCCCTCCCTTCGCCCTCCAACAAGACTGCATACCCTGTTAGCACACAGTTAGCAGCCTACACTCATATTTAGCCCTGTGTTGAATGGCAAAATGTTTCCTACTTACACTCCAGTACCATTTACAGACATTGTGGTATCAGTTGCATGGATTACACAGGTGCCATCCTATTTCCCTTGTTTATAGGGGAAAAGTTTTTCTCCTGTTAAGAAAAGAAAAAGGCAGGAAAATACTCCTTTTATAACACCAGCTGTATAGGCTACCTGCATTATAAATAGACCAAAATATACTTTTCCATATGTATTTCTGATTTTCTGATTCTTATTTGATTAGGTGGGAAGAACCCCAAAGATTTAGTGTTCAAATTATATCTTGTACACTTCAGACTCAGTCTAATTTAACATGTAAGAAATGTCAGGGCACTCACTGGCCAACACTTAAACACTGCATATATCCCATTTGTACAGCTCCCACTGCCTTGTATGAGCTGGTCAGTTTGATTCCTCTTTGCTAGCTTAGCATTTTATTCTCAAAAAAAAAAAAAAACCCAGCTATCTCTAGAGACTCTTCTCTAGTCTAATTTAGATTAGGAGTAGCCTCTGGAAGTCACTCCAAAACATGCACTGCTGTCCCTTCATTCAGCACTGCAGTCACCTTGCCAGAGGACACATTCAGTTTCTCAGACACTGTTTGCCTTTGGTACCCCACCCATGCTGGGTGTACCCAGTCATGTCTCAGCATTTGTGGGCCTGCATGAGGCTTCTACTCGCACTGAGGGAAGCCTGATTGGTCTAGATCCTCTCTCCTGAAGATGGGTGTGCATTTGTTTATTTCCACTCCTCAGGAATCTTCCTGATCTGCATGACCATTCGAAGAGACAGAGAGACCTTACAACTGGCCAGCTCCTCAACACCTTCAGGTGCATCCTGGATTCATGTAAATTCTGGTACAATCTTCATATTTAACTGAGGAACTGTCTTTATAATTTTGACCTTGCAGATAGGACTTTTAAAACATTACATTGTGTATTTACATACAGAGAAAGAAAACCTAGTTATATTCTTATTTGGTTAAGAATACCAAAAAATGTAAGGCATATATATAAACCTGTTCTAACAGTAAGTTATGTAGCTTCAGTTTATCTGAGGCATTCTGGAGCCCTGGAGTATAAGGTCTGCTCATTTTCCTATTCATCTCTTTCACCTTTTTTTCTTTGCTCCTCTGTCATTAGTTTTGTTTATGTCTCTCTCAAAAATTGGGGATTTTCTTTCATATTCCTTGTGATACCTCAACCACAGCTACTAATATTACAAGCTATACACCTAAGCTCAGGAAGCATATGACAAGCTTTGATTACACTGTAGAAATGAAGGTATCTTTGTAATTAACCTTTTGCAACCATGTAGAAAACAAGGCAAGAACAGAAGAGATCACACAACTCTTCCATCCTTAAAAAAGTAATAAGCAGGTACCAATATCCCTTATTAAGGGATAGTATTCAATTCTAAACAAAGTTTTTTTGTCGTACTAGATGTCACAATACTTGTGTTTCACTCACCTAGTCCTGGTATATGAGACATCTGGGCAATGGTATTACAGTCATTCTTAATCCATGAACTTTACATAAATGGAAAGCCCTCAATGTTGCTGCAGGAATTTTTACCCCATGCACTTTAACTACATAAATAGGAAGCCCTTTATTTTATGTATAAAATACTTCAAAGAAGCAATGCAGAATCTCTCAATGAATTCTGTGCATGAACACCAATTCATCTGAAGCATGGCAACAGGGCTTGACTTCAAAGCACCCTGGTACCGGGGAAAAGACACAGCCTGAATGAGTGACACTTACATCGTAGGGAAGTTCCAGATGACAGTCAAAAGAAGCCACAAACTCAGTATTGCTCTGGAATCTGTTCAGCTCCCTCCCCAGCCCAGGGGTGACACAGAGGCAGGATGACACAGGTTTACTGTAAAGATCCTGAGCTGGTCTGGATGGACCATGTAGACATGAAGAAGTCTTAACAAGAAACGGTGTCAGTGGCTGTCATCCATCAAGGCTTTGATCTCTAGACAACATTAGATCTTGTCTCTAGGCAATGGCAGTTCATAAACTGAATGGGTGTGCTAACAACCCTCATTCAGGCTACAGGGAAGCCACAGCTGAATACTTCAGTGGACTGAGATAACGAGACAATAGAAGCTACTGCCCAGGGCAATCCTGCACATGATAAAACCTAAGTAAGGCGATACTTTTAATATCCCCATCTATCTTATTTCAAAAACAAACAAACAAACAAAAAAAACAAACAAAAAAACAAACAAAAAAATCCAACAACTTTAACTGGTTCTCCATTTATCCAGGGAGAATAGAAGTCAACATATCCATTAGCTTCCACTGTATCTGAAATTGCCTGAAAAAAATTCACAGATGAGCCAGCACAGTTCATTAACGCAAGGGCAACGCTGCTTTTGTTGCTTCCAGGATCTGTGGACAACTCAACCACTTGAGTTACCCAGGGCAACAATCCTGCACAACCAAGGCAGCTCACAAGCACACCATGAACTGAGTAACATGGGCGTACACATGAAACTGCAGAGTGTGTTAAATCCAACACGATTTTCTTTGCTCTACTAGGCCTCCCAGAATCATTGCTTTGCACCAACTTTCTCAACATGCATGGCTTCGTCAGCCCCCTCTCAGCTAGGTCAGAGACAGCCAAGTGCATCTCGGTTCAAGCTGATATAGTGTTCCAGATATGAGAGCACTGACAAGTAAATGAAGAGATGCAAAGTAGTTAGAGAGAGCCAGGCTGTCCTTGGCATGGATGGCAAGCAGATCCTGCTGCAACCTAAGCAGCTCCATTTGGTGCTACCCTCATGCCTTTGCATCATAGGTCACAGGCAAACCTTTCCTTATCCAATTGTCACAGGTTGCTCTCCTCCCCCTTCCTGTCCCCTGGGAGGCTGTTGGAGACAAATCTTCAAACAGCCACTTTCCCAGAGAGACCAAACATGCTGCGTGGATTTTTTTGGAGTCAAGTTATATTTTTTTCCTTCTTTCAGAGCCTGTTACTTTTGCAAATATTATTTCCTAAAGAAAATCCTACACTTACTTTAACAGGTAGTACTAAAATATTCACCAGTCCTCTGAAAGCTCAAAATCAACCTCGTCTACGAATGCAAGAGCAGATATATCAATGAACAATAAAAAAATGCACACAACCGAAACCCCCCCCAATAAAAAAAACAACAACGACAAAAACCACAAAACAAAAAACCACTCAAATGAATTCAGGGGTTTTTTTCTGATTTTCTCTAATATGTTTTCGTCTGTCAAAAATTAACACCACCAACATCTAGTTCTACATAGTCAAACTATGATATTCTAAACCCATGTAATTATTACCACTAACTAAATTTATAAAATGCTACTATTGTATACAGATATTGAAAGACAAAACATAATGACAAGTTATCTACTATATTTATAGAAACCTAAGGCATAGATGCCTTTAAAATACACTGTAGTATGATTGCTTCCTCAGAATTATTATACAGTTAACATCTCATATAAAATTGAATGATTAACATGGTAAAACAAACTTACTTAGCAAAAGAAAAGCTCTGTCACAACATTGTATTTTAGGCACAACACTGTATTTATAAGCTCTCCCGAAAACATACTGGAACTGCCAAATCTGTGCTTGACACACAATTCATGCAGCCCTGCTAAGAAATGAGTGAAACCAGGCAGTGCTAGGGATGTAGGCGTGCAAATGCCATCTGAAGACATCATTGTGGAAAAGTGCCATTTTAGTTGTGTAACTGGAGGCCCAGAACTCTCATCAAGGAACAATTATATTCTCTGCTACTCTGGCAACGATCTGATTAATTCAATCTAGTTCATAGATATCCTTAGCAATTTTGGTTAGCAAATTACTCCATTGTATTTGCAGGCATGACTTTAATGCTGTTTGGGGGCTGTGCCATGTCAAATAGCAGGATTTGTGCCTGACCTATGTCTGAGAAAGTTATCCACATCATATGTCAAGAAGTAAGCTTGCTGAGCACATTGTGCCCTTTAAAATGCTATTCCAGGAAGATGCAGTCACCACGCAAGTTGTTTCCACAGCTCACTACTGCAATTGCCTGTCCTACATGAACTCCATAGGCTAACAGGAATGATCTCATTTGGAACACAAAACTAAAAGAGAAAAGTAGGGCTAAAATATCTAGCAAGGAATCACTCACAAAAAAACCCAAAACAAAACAAAGCAAAACAAAACCCCAAACAAACAAACAAACCCAAAAACCCCAACCAACCAACCAATCAACAAGAAAAAAACAAACCAAAACAAACAAACCCCCCTTCCAAAAAAACCTCACCAGAAAAACCAACAAACCAAACCAACCAACCAACCAACCAAAAACACCCGCCACCAAACAAAACCCTGAGATGTTTGTGTGCTATTTTTAAAGATTAAAAATATTTTCAGACAGTGTGGCGGAGTTCTGTGCACTTTCACAGGAGCTTAGAATCTTTGTGGTTTCTGCAAAGACATACAAAAGTAACGTTTTCTTTTATTTTAAATCATCCTTCCATTATTCATTTCATTTTGTATGCATAGAAATTGCAGATCCCTCGTCACCTCACTTCTACTCATTTTGTGTCACATAAACTTCCAGTCTGTCACATCTGCAGATCTTGTAGTCATTTAAATATATATCTGAACGCTGAGGGCCCAGCTGTGTGCCCTGAGGGCAGAATAAAACTACAGCAAAATATGGTGGGTGCTGAGAAGACACTTTTATCTAAGGAACATGCACATGCCCCATCCTTTAGAAGTGACTGCTCTAAGGGCTTTGGGGCAGAGCTCGCTCCCTGTGCTCCACAGGCACCAGCAGCGTGCTCTGTACAAGCCTGGATGGATCTTGTTCCAGCTTCATCCAAGCAGGATGGTTCACAAAAAATACCCAAAACAAAGTCCTCAGCAACCTTTCCCTTCATAAAATCACTTTGAAGGTGGAAGTAGTTTGTCCCTGAATCCCTATGCACGCTCTAAATGATGCATGTCTTCTAAATTAACATACCATACAGTCATGAATTCATAGCTACTTTGTCTTTAACCATACAGTAACTGAACATTTAGAAACAGGAAATAAAATGGCATATTGTGTTGACTTTTGGCCTGTTTTCAAGGTGCTTAAATGGTCCAAGTTTGGGCTGGTGTCATTGTGCCTGATAGCCCTCCAAAGTACAAGCACAGGTTAGGCAGCTTTCTGATTGAGCTGTAGGTTTTGCTGGCAGAAGTCAGCAAAATGCTTCCTTGTGCCACACACAGCCAGCTTGGTACCTGTTCTCCGTGACTTGCAGCAGAATAGAAAGGCAATGATGGCATATTAGACTGGAGCACTGCAGACTGGAGACCCTGCTTAATTAACATGACAGACTGCCCTGCTGCAGCCTGAGCACATTCTCAATGCCTTCCGACCAATTAGGTTAAACATGGCTCTGGAGAGTCCACTTCATGGGTGAGAGACTAATGTTTACTTTATGTTTCTCCACCTTTCAGTCTCGGTGCCACAGCTGCTACTACAGCAGCCCATCAGCATTAATTGGTATAGTCTTTTATGACACACTTGAACAGTAGAAACCATTCCTGTATCACCAGTTCATTTCAGAGGCATGGATCCTACCCAGTGCCACCAGCCCAAATTAGTTCTGGATTAGTGACCAGAGTGGAAAAGCTTGATATCCTCCTGTTAATTCAATGAGCCCTTACTAGCATAATTGCAGAATATTAGCTCAAATAAGTGTAACACCACTTTTCCTATCAATATATATTTTTTTAATTTATTTTATTTAAAAATGTAACATTCAGTGTTCCATTGGGAAGTTGCTTATATTCTCTACAGAATCCCTGAAGAGCGTTTGACCTCTGAAGAAGTACTTCAGTAAATTCAAAATATCATAATACTGTGTTATTATTACATATAGAGAAAGAAAAATTAGATAGGTCCTGCAGTTTTAATATTTAGAAAGAAAAGTTTTTCTTGAGAGCATGCATGGTTACAACAAGTTTGTAAAGCAGTGGCTGTTTGTCTTTTCACAAAGAAGGACAGATTTGGAACATTTTTCATATATATTTCTCTGACTGCACCAGTAAGATCACCTCATATAAAACATAAACTGCTGTGTAAAACAAAACATTTACAGCAAATTCTTTAAATACCCCTCTGTGAAGTACAAAAACATTAGATAAATAATAAACTATGGGAAATCATTACAACTTCAGGACATCAAAAACATCAGCTAAACCTCATCTAATGGCTCACAGACCAACTAAAGATCTTATTCAACTTGCTACAAAAAAAAAAAAAAAAAAAAAAAAAAAAAAAAAAAAAAAAAAAAAGAGCTGTGCTTTCCACTTGCCTCACAGGCAGGCAGATTTGGTAAGTTCATCTGCTACAGCAAAGCTTTGTGAAGAGAGGCAAAGGCTGTTGTGAGAGCAGAAGAGACACAGCTCTGTACAGGATCAATTTATACCTTGACATGTATGCTGGATCCCCTTGGCTCAGTTTATCACTTTTTACACAAACCCAGTATCTACAGGCAGGACTACAGGTGTCTTCAGAGCAGCCTCCTGAGCTGGTTTTAGCTCCCACAGGGCCAACTCAAGCCTACCATGGGCACAATCACCCTTTCCTCCATGCTGTTTATCTCCATGCCTTCCTCAGCAGCCTGTCAGATGAGAAATCTGAGAGGCTGAAGAAGGGATGGTGTGAGGTCTCTGGTCCTGTTTGTAATGCACCAAGCACTGGAGGTTCACTAATGGGGTTCCCAGATGTCAGAGTAATTAAGAGTTTGACCACTTTGTATTACTTATAAACTGCTAAATGAGAGAGGTACTGGGAAGACACTGTGTTCATTACAAATGCTGTCACTGCTTAACAATCCTATAACTAGCTTGAATCAGTCAAAAATTTTAACTCAAAAAATAAATAATAGACTTTAACAACGTTGGGGTGTCCTCATTATCAAATTTAGTAAGTGTCCAACATGTGAAAAACTTGATGAGGGAAATGGTTAATTCATTCTATGTTCATTAGCAAAATGTTTCGAGGTAAGTTTTTGTTCTTAATTAAAATCTTATAAGGTTTGAGAACAGAATATACAGAAGTATTTCTGTTTTTTTAATGAGCCACTTTTCCACATTACATGGAATAAGATAAATATGAACACAATCTATTTGTGTTATCACTGCTATGAAAATCACATCATTTATTTACACAATAGACACAGAGCTCACGTCTCACAAGTTGTGCCTTCATACTGATAGATAGAGTAGTAGCTGTAACAAAAGAACTACACATATCTTGAAAAAGTATTTTGCTGCCACATTAATGTCACAGCAGAAGTTAAGAACTCTTAGATTTGATTACACATAGGTACAGGACAGATGTCTACAGATGGTTTGGGGTGGATGGTTGTGAAACCACAGCAGCTGCACAACCATGTGCAAGACAGACCTGGAGTGAAGAAGTTTATTTCCTTTGCTACTATGATTACTTTATGCACCAACCAGAACATAATTTCCACTCCCTTTTGTACCTCAAGAAGTTTTACTTCAGTGATCAGATCCCAATTCACAAAGTTATAAGGAATTCCCACATGGTGCTCACGTCACTGCAGGTTTTTGTTTGAAAAGAGGTGAGTGGTCTCCAAGAAGGCGACGCTTTAGCTCTGCAAACAGCAAAACCAGCTCCTTTCCTAGTTAGTAGTTTGGCTGAATTCTTTCCTGAGTATTGTTCAGCTGTTTCAAAGAAAAAACAGCACACAAAGTAAACAATTATTAAAAAGCACCCATTTATTAGAATTATCATAATTTGTAGGGTACAAAAGCAGATGTGGACACCATTTGGGCTCCACAGTGGTAAAAAGATGGAGAAAGCTGAATTAAATATTTCCAATTAAGTTAGCAATTCAAGTTTAAAAGGAATTCCAGTCCTTGGACTAAAGCTGTGAACTCAGTGGGGCTAATTTACAGTTCTACTTTTGGTGCAAGTCTGTTGTGACAAGAAGTGGGGGAACAACCAACCAACTTTTGTCCCACACACCCCTCTGCTTGGGCAGTGCACTATGCACACACATATACTGCCTGGAAGGTAAGAATCCTGTCAGACTGTTCCTGCTGCCAACATAATTCCATACTTGTATTTGAATCACTATAATTCCCAACACACCACCTTTATGCAGGTAAAGCCAATTTCTCCATTACTCCCTACAGCCTCCTGAACAGGATCGTGCAGAAATGACAGGCACATTCTTCTTTATGCTTTGATGAAGTAAACATGGAGTCAACTTTATGAACACTGGCAGCTTGTGCAGATTTATACCTTCATCTAGGACTCACCCCTGAACATAGTAGGGTAGATTATATTAATATTGTACCTAAAGAACTGCACATTTTTGTCTCTGCCCCCAAGTTTTGTGAAGCTTACTTGTTGTTTTCAAATTATATGAATTCATAAATTCTACAGAGCTAAATGGAAGGCATTTAATCTAATTTGATAATCAGATTTGTATGCATTGATGCTTTGAAGTGGTTAACTGGGTAACAGCTAATTTCCCTGTGGGATGAGCAATGCTAACCTCTCCTCCCCTGAATGACGGCAGCATACAAGTATCTGCTGCGTTTGAAAAACTCTTAAATCACTAGCCATTAAGAAACACTAATGACTTGACTGTTTTCATACATAATTTATTATGAAGAGACTAATGTAGTCTGTATCAGAGCATGTCTGCAACCCCTGAATCTGTTGAAGTTTCTTCCAACTCTAGCGACTTCAGCTAGGATTTCCAGTTGGTGCATCATCTGCCAGCACTGCCCTTTACCAGGAAATTTTACTTGCCTGGTTAGGACAGCCTGCCCTCACATATTTGTAGAGTTGTCCACAGGCCAGAAATATGAGCTCGAATCAGGAACAAGGAATGTTATAAGACAGCAGAGCAAACAATCTGCCTTGCAAAGAAACTAATTTACCTGCTGGTATTATCAGCATATGAAAACAAAGGGTATCAGCACTCACAAGATGAGAGCTACCCATTTAATTTGGCCCATGGTAACAGTGACTGATTTTGAATGTCATGGAAGTCGTTTAGTTCACTTGAACAGAAATTTGTATATATTTCAATACAAAATATGGAGCATTATAGAACTGGAAGAAAGACTTTTGATTTCTAAAGAAATTAATTAATCTCTTTGATTTCAACAGCCTTTTTAGTGGGGCTCTCCTCAGAAAGGTGGTGGCAAATTGCTCGATCCTGCTTGCATCAGGGAAACAAAACCCAAGATGAAACATAACGTGATGAACAGAAATCATCTCAATTGATTAGTTTGAGCTGAACCTGTTCTTGTAGTATTGATGGCAGCAGTATTACAACGGCTTGTTGGATTATGGGTTAAACAGACCAAAACCATTCTCTTTATAGGTCACTTAAATATAACAAGAAAAAAGTACATTTAAACCCTCTATCCACCAGCAAATATTACAGCTGTCTACAAAGTACCCTTCTACCAGGTTTTGTTTACTAAGAGAAGTAAGTTTTGTAATGTAGTTATTTTATATACAATCCTACTTCTTCAAGTGAAGGATTCACTCCAACATCACAGAAAATATCAGAATGGCATGTAAGGTAAGGGCTCTCATAAACCTCAAGACATGTAGCACAACTCAGAATGATTATAGAAGCTTACAGAAAGAAACCCTAATTCTGGGAAGGAAGGAAGGAAGGGACAAACATCATCTTCTCTCCCTCACCTGCACAAGAAAAGTAATTTCCAAGAGTGGGAAGACTTGTTCTCTGTTTCTTATATATCCTTGCACCCCAGGAAAAACAAGCTCTGGTAGAGGGAATACAAGTATTAAACTGAAAGGATTGGTTTCCCCACCATACATTAACTTAGCAAGTTATAGCATTTCCCTAAGTGGGATATGCTTTGGGGGCAGCTTGTTTCAAGCAATGAAATCTGGTTACTCTTTAACTGAAGACCCTGTTTTTACTAACAAACTTGAATACAGCTAAAGAATAAATTATTTAAAATCCTTAATCATTCTGTATGACTTTGATCCATGCTTCCTGAATATACTGCAAAGGATTCTATTTATTCAGTTTTCTCTAGCTATGATACTAGGCTGCATGACAATAGGTTTATTGTGCTTATATGTCTACAGTGTTAACAAACAACTGACACTAGTTGGCTGTAAAACTCCTCAGAGTTGCAAATACCTTCTTTTGGCAATATGAATTTCCCCACTAGGATGGAATCACATTCCTAGGTGCTTTTCTACATAAATTACTCCAGCAGGATCATGACAGATGTCACACATAAATCAAATCTGCCTTCAAATGCCATTAATTGAGGCTGAAGTGTTCAACATCTTTGTGGACAGCATGGATCTGCTGTGACACCAAGGTGTGTGGTATGGGCAGCACACTGGAGGGAAGGGATGCCATACAGAGGGACCAGGACAGGTTTTAGAGGTAAGGCCATGTAAACCTCATGAAGTTCAACAAAGTGAAGTGCAAGGTTCTACAGCAGGGTCACAGCAATCCCAATCCCAGGCACACTCACAGATCGGGCAGAGAAGTGATTGAGAGCAGCCCTGCGAAGAAAGACTTGGGAGTGATGGTTGATGGAAACCTCAACGTGAGCTGGCAGTATGGTCTCACAGCCCAAAAAAGCCAACAAGATCCTGGGCTGCATCAAAAGGAGCATGGCCAGCAAATCAAAGGAGGTGATTCTGCCCCTTTGCTCTTGTGAGAACACACCTGGGATGCTGCATACAATTCCCAAACATAAGAGGGACATGGAACTGCTGGAGCAAACTGGGCCATGAAGATGGCAGGCTGAGAAAGCTGAGACTGTTTAACCTGGAGAAGGTTGTGTGGAGACCTCACAGCACCTTCCAGTACCTGAGAGGGGCTTACAGATGAGCTGGAGAGGAACTTTCATCAGGAACTGAAGTGATAAGACATGGAGCAACAGGTACAAATTTTAAGAGAGGAAATTTAGATATAAGAAAGAACTTATTTACTCGTGAGGGTGGTGAGGTACTGGAACAGGTTGCCCAGGGAGGTTGTGGATGCCTCATCCCTGGCAGTGTTGGGGTTGGAAAAGGATTGAGCAACCTCAGTAGCGGGAGGTAAGAGTTGGGACTAGATGATTTTTAAGGTCCTTTTCAACCCTTAAATTCTATCACTCTGTGAATAACCTAAATTCAAACTGCCATCGTAAACAATTAAAACAATTATCCTGCATGCCTTGGGATGTGAGAAAAATAACGTTAGATGGATACTGGCACATTGTCCTGATTCTTCTCTCATCTGTGCTATATTAGGAGTAGGCAAGTTCAAAGAGACGGATCCTTCTGCCATAACCAAAACATGCCTCCCTGACACCCAGAAAAATTGCAAAGAACCCCAAAAGCAATCTGTTCCCCCCTTTCTCCTCCCTCCCTCCCTC
>VXBB01007692.1:413827-473208 GCA_013399915.1 Illadopsis cleaveri | reverse complement strand
TTTCTCCTCCCTCCCTCCCCCCCCCTCCCCAAAAAAAGAAAAAAAAAGAAAAAAAAAAGCCCCCTGACATAGGCACTGTGTTTATGATGGAACTTACATGTTACTTACCCCTGAAGATTTCCAAACACTAGTCTTAGGAGAAAAATAATGCCTTACAACAGTGCTGATCTGCAAATTGTTGAACCAAAGTCCTGTAGCAGCAAACCCTACATTTTATGCCATCACCTGATGCCACTGTTATACAGCCTGCTACATCTCTGTTCTCAGCACTCAGCTCTGGGAGTGCACAGAGTGCTGCTTTTGCCTGGTGTGGGTTACACAGGACCTCCCAGGAAGCTTTAGGATGGAGGGAGCCAACTGACCTAGACCCTGGGTTTTGTTTTGGACTTCAAAATATAGCTGGTCTCCCAAAACAGGCATTTGCTGGCTTGACATTTGGGAATAACACATATCTAAACTCCATCTCAAGGTTGGTGTTGGTATAGAGAATAGCAATTTGCACGTAAGTTTCAAATTTCTGATACTCCTTCCATAAGGAACACACTAGCAAGCTAACTGAAGACCTGGGAGGTTTCAGTGGGACAAATACCAGAAGAAAGCTGTTGTTTTACTGCAGATGGTTTTAAGGGAACTTGTTTCACTGAGCAGGTTAATATGAAAATCATGCAATATAACCCCCGGGAAATAAGAATAACTGCAAATATTAACAATCTGTCCAGTTTGTAGAAATAATATTTTTAACTGCTTCCTTTAACAAAGATAGAATAACCTATACATTGTTCTGCAAACCCCAAATCAAACTGACCAAACCTGCACCTGCTATCTTCCAGATAGTGTCCTAATTTACAGGCAGCTGATGAACATTCAAAACTGAAACATCAGTTATGCTAATAGGTGACAGATACATCTTCAGTGTATGAGGTTAGATAGCACTATACATAATTTTGCATTCATACATATGATGTATTGGTTGGAAAAACATGATCCCACTGAAGTCTTTAACAACAAAAAATCAAATTGTATTTAGGTTTCCCCCCTCTATTTTTACATCGTATTCACATGTAAGTCATCCTGACAGTAGGAAAGGGGCAAGTATAAGACTATAAAGCAGTGGGTATCTAAAACATGCTAAATCTTTCCACCTTTTCCCCATGACAAAACTATAACTGAAGCAAAGTACTTATCTGTATATTAGAATTGAGATGTCTGTACTTTTCCTTATAAGGTTCATTACCTAGAAATTCTCTCCCTGTTCTTTAAAATTAAAAATGTCTTAATACCAAATGTGATGGATAGGAACCTTGTCAGCAGAACAAGAATCTGAGATTTTATTAACAGAACGTTGGATTATGGTATGAGACAAGGCTTTTCTGTCTGATGTTCTGTATCATTACTTGTGCTTTTATCAAGTGAATATTTTTGATACCTCTGCTCCTCTTCATTGCCACACTCACTTACTTGCACACCTAGCCTTGTGCTGCCCTCTTCTTGTGTTGGTGCTTCACTGACACTATTCTTCATATCTGTCGTGATGCCATTCCTTGTCTCTAACACCTTTACCCCTGCAATCAGGAACCTCTTTCTTTACCCAAGCAGAGTTGAGTAACTCATGGTTTATTCAGATGAATTATACATACCTCAGACATATTTATTTCAACCTCATGAAAGCATCTTTCAGCCTTTCTTTGCTAAGCAATATAGATTGAAGTTGTAATGAAGAATTTTTGCTCCCTCTCAATGTAAGACAGTTTCACTATTCATGTTTAAAAAAATTAAGTGTCCTTTTTTCAAGTTGTCTCTTAATTGTCATTTAGCACACTCTCCCCCTTGAAAAATACAAAAATTAAATAATTCAAAAGAACTTGCAGCATCTTGTTCTTAGCAGAGTAGAGATAAATATTTATTGCTCTGAAGAAGAAATTTGCCAACTATCCAAAAGAAAATGAAGTTATGCTTTTTCTGTCTCTGACAGATGAATTAAGAAAATCAATTTGATGGTATATGTGACAGTAAAACAGTGAAAGAGTGGGTCTTTTAAAAGACCATCAAATGCAGGAACCTCATTCAACAAATACTGAGACACTGAGTTGAACCCAATCCACCTTTATTAATGGGTCTGATGGGAGAAAGTGTTTTCTGGCAGGTTATTTACATCTAACATGTAACAATGACATGGTATTCCTAAGATTACACTATTTCACTTGGATATATTCTCATTCAAACAGGCAATCCTTCAGAGCCACCTTGTCAAGGAAAAATAAATTCTCCTCTCTCGGAAGAGCCTGTTGTAGAGTTCAAGGTGAGCCCCTTACTTCTCAAATTGTCTATCTTTACCCTCATATTTTTTACTTGTGATGAGTTACAGTCCCACTAGTAACCCTTGCAGAGAAATGTGGCCTTTAAGGAAGGCCAAACTGCTTGGGCTTGGTTTGTTTTCCAGCAAACATTGAATAAGAAATAAGTTTTATATTTTACATTTGGTATATTATCTTCTTCTATCTGACCGGTTTGAAATGTGTGCATTTAATATTGATTAAAAAGATCACAAGAAATCAGTGCAGATTTAGATCGGTGTCAGATAACATGACAAAGCTGTTCTACTCTAACTAAAAATATCAAAATCAACTTATAACTGCGCATTATGCAGTTGCAATCCCACAGGGATTTATCTTTTTCTATAGGAGCTGAGTTTGGGCCAAACCACTAGATGATTTTTTGTTAGCTGAGAGTCAGCAGTGGTGTCATTCAACATTTTCTCAGGGTTCCCACTGGTGATGGTTTCCCTCCAAGATCCCAGCAGATTTCAGTACCTGACTGATGCTAACATTAGCAGCTATGTTAGGAAGTCTTGACCTGTGAACAATCAGTGTCTCATGCTTTATTAAAATGAGTATTTCTTGTTTTTAAATAGAACATGTCCTCTAGTTTGAAGATGGAATTTAAGCAAATTTCTCAAATCATGATTTTGTTTCCTAGTATATTTTTGTTTTAAAAAATGAGTGTAGAGAGGAGCTGCTTTCTCTGAGATTTATTCAGAGCAAGAAAATCAGAAACTTGGCAAACTATCAAAGAGCCAACCTCAGCACTGTTTGACATACAAGTGTAAAGGAAAAAACATAATTAAAACTGTAGAGAGGTGACAAAAGCGCCTAATTCCATACCCAAGTGGTCACACAGGTTCCTAAACAAAGTGGGGAAAGGTGCCTGGGAAACTGCAAGTCAACAACCCATAGAACAGGTCACACTTGCCACATTTCCTCTGGCAGAGGAAAGAGACTGTCATTCTGTCTCCTACGAATTAAAAGAATTAAAGAATCTCCCAAGCATATTAATGAATGAGATTCATTGGAATCATAGCAGGCTGCTGCCACTATTTAGTTTTCATGAACATATCTGGCCAATTAGTATCTAAATTTATAAAAAGAATTTTTTGTACATGCTGAATATTTTATGCTTGTAAAGCCTTTGCATACTGCTCTGTGCATATACTGCTCTGTAATTGTGGAATGTTCAACAGTACAATAACTCCATAATAATATCCAACTGTTTTTTTCTGGTTCAAGATAAAAAGTCGGGTTTAGAGACAACACTCAGTTCCCATAATGTTTTTTTGAAGGAACAAAGCAAAACAACAAGCCAGTTTGTTAAAATCCAAAAGGATCTTCACAGCAAGCTATTGTGGAGGTGATCCTAACTAGAAAATCTGTCTGCTGAAAATCACGTCTCACTCTTATTTATCCATCAACATCTTTATCTAGAAATATTTATCTAGTAACATCTAGCAAAATAATATGATAAATAATCAGAAAACATGAATACAGGAAAGGGTAAAAATTTGTTAAAAAGGAAGAAATAAAATGACAGTTTGTTTGCAGCCCAGTCCATGCTGCAAGATATTTGGTAGCCCTTCATGTTAAGGACCCAGAAATATTAGGCAAAGGGTAAGGTCTGTTCTAGCACAGTACAAATGGCTTGAATTAGATCTTTGAATTGGATCATTCTTGCAGGAAAACAACCTCCTTGAACAGGAGGGAGACGACCATCCCACCCCATCAGCACAGGCCACCTGCTGGTGGAGACTGAGGTAGGTCACGCCTCTCAGGATCAGCATCACTGCACAGCTGGATTCGGTCACTTTATTCCAGATTGCCTTTGGTTTCAGTGTAGTTATTCTACAATAAATAGAATCAGATTTTAATCTTAGATTTCATGCTTACATATATGCTAGGAAACTCAATGGCTTCATTCACCATCTCAGTGTTAGCTTCTAAGGGTCAGGAAGTCACTTTGCAAACTGAGGTTACCAGCAGTATTTGTGGTTTGATCCTTTCCATAGCATCTTTTTCCAACCCCACACCCCTTATCTCTGCAAGGCTTTTTATGGATTTAAAGAAAGTTTAAGGGAACAAGTAAAAACATATGAAGACGTTTGACACCATCAATAAAGTTGAGTTTCTGATTAATGCCCCAAAATCATAGTTTTCATGAGATATATATACAGAGAACTGAAACAATCCCTAAAACAGAAATATCACACTCCCCTTGGGCCAAGAGATCTTCCATGGCATTTTAAGAATTTTTAAGCATTCTTTTTTTTTTTTTTTTTCCTGAGAATGGAGAATCAGAAAAATTCAGCTACCTTAAACTGTATTTTAACTATAAAATATAGCAATTATTATAATCAATTTTAGTGATTTTTTTAGCTATATAGAATTGTCAAGCTGTCTGAAAGCATTGCACTTGATTTCAGAATGAATAAAATATGAATAATCACAACAGGTGCTTTGGTGTGCTAACATTCCCTTTACTTACAGAAAATGGAGTTGTTGGGTCTTAAAAACCTCTAAAGATGGAGACTGCACAACCACTTTGTACATTCTCATGCACTGGGGGAAAAAAGTTTTTCCTTCTATTAAGCCTAAACCTCATATTTCAATCTCTGGGCTGGCTGTGTGCCATTGTTCTGCCTTGCACCACTGCAAAGAGCAGACTACAGGTATCTCACTGGCAGCCTCCTTGCACACAGCAACAGGCTGCTCTAAGTTGTCCCTCAGCATTTCCCTTCTCCACCCGCCTCAGCTGTTCCTCGCAGGACAACTGATGATCTTGGTGACTGCTGCCTTTAGAGTTTTTTCCAGCCATGAATAGTCCAATCACCTAGGCCATAGCGTCCCAACACAGATATAGAGCTGCTCTGGAAGACAACCATTAGAAGTGAATCTGAACAGCCTATGGAACAGCCCTGGAAAATCCTTCTTGCCCTTTTTGAAAAGGGATCTAGCATTTGCCTTTTCCAAAACATTATGGGCCTCCCATAATCTTCACAACCTTTAAACGATGAGAGCCTCACAATGATCTCAGCAGTTCCTTCAGCATCCTTACCATGTATTCCAAAGGGCCCCATGAGCTCCAATGGATCAAGATTTTTCTCAAAACCACTGACTTAACCCATTTCCACTATCAGTAGTAATTGTTCTCCCAGAACTATGTCTCCAGATTCAAAAGCCTCAGTCTTATCTGCCTCTGCTGTCACTAAATCACCCAGCTATTTCAGCACTGAAATCAGTATTTTCCATCTTTGTTCTTGCACTGCTAGGAGGAAGACCTTGCTATCTCCCAGTACTCAAAAGAATGCTGCTCAAGGCACATATATTAGAAATCATGTCCTTTTTTTTCAGTAATTTTTCTCTTCTACAGAAAACCTCCAATGAGAGTGAGACTGAGGTGATGCAACCTCTATCAGTTGACAGCTTATGGGTCAGATTAGGTTTTATTCTTCCCCTAGAGATTTAAATTCTAGTATCCCACGAGTACACATGATCAACTGATCTTGCAAGCTGGGTAGCTTGCCTACAGAACTATAAAAGATTTCATCTTTATCCTGATGTAAAGCAAGAAAATTAGAAAATCCTGAAATATTTCTTGCCCAAAATGACTCAGCAGATGATACGATAGCATTCTATATGATTAAAACCAAAACCAGATGCTAAGAAAAGGGAAATACTGAGATGAAAGGACATTAATGAGCATCACTTTTCTGGTGGATGCCGTCTCTAAAGCTCAGAACTCATTTATATTCAAAGGATAAGCAGAGTATCTGTAAAGGACAAAAGAAGGATACAACATTAAAAACTGGCTTGTAGTGGCTCCAAGTTTGAAATACTAAAAAATAGAAAAACAAAGACATTAATAAATGCTTGGTTCCTCATCCAGAGTAGCTATGTGATCTGAATCACTAATAAAAATCTTCAGAAAGGTTGAATGAGTAAGAATTTTGCATAGTTACTGTTGCTATGAGAGACACTTTCCTTATTATCCACACATTCCACAAATTATTTCCCTTTCCTTGTCACTCATGAACAGGTAATGAGGTGCTAGGAAAATGGCCTCCTCCTCTAAAAGTTTCTGAAATCATATGTGAAAGAAGGCAATCACAATGATGCTTCTCAAAAAGGACTGAGTAAAGAAATAAAGAAATTATAAGTGAAGTGAATGGGACAGAGTCAAACTTTGCAAATGTGTCTGAACAGCACCTGGATCCTCTGAGACAGAGTTGGCAGCTCCATCTCCCATCTGTCCTTCTCCAAAAGGGAGAAGATGTGGCTGAAATTTACAGCACCTACTGCATGCAACTCCACCACTTATGTAACAACTAATATACCTGTGTATGTTATATGCTTTGCTAGTATGAGCAACAAATAAGCAAAGTAATTTGGGAGCCACTACACAAAGGAACCACATTCAATTATGCAGAAAAGTAGATCAAATATATTCAATGTTCAAATGATAAGAATGTTATTTGGAAAGAAAGTAAAGCATTCTTTGCAGGAAAACCTATCTACAGTAAATACACCAAATATCAGACAATGTCTTCTAAAAAGAATAATATCTTTCTAGAGCATCCCAAATAAAATCTTGCAGAGCAGGAAGGAATTTGCACACCAAAAACAAGAGTACCACAAGTCACAATGTCTGTCTTTCAAACAAGTTTTATGCTTATTTTAGAGGAGAAAGTAGGAGGAAACTCCCTAACTCTGTTTTTAAAGTGACTACAATAGCAGGTAGTCCCATGAGATAAACTCCATGAAACTCTCAGCTTGATTGTAAGTAAGTTTATATTTTCAGGGGGATCAATGCTGTCCTTTTCCAGTTTTGAGTCCAATAGCAGATTCATTGTAATGTCTGACTAGCTCTCTCACAGCAGCTCGAATAGTTCCAACAGGGTGAAAGCTCTCTGAGATATGAAATCACCACTTGAACTGATGTTAATGCCACACATTAATTTTATATTGGCAGATTCTGTGACACCATATAAATTTAGCAATAAATGTGTATGAATTAACATTTAAACAGATATTTCTGACATATTTTAAAGTAATATTTTTATCAAAGCAAACTGGAATGTATGCAAACAGAAAGAAAATTAATCTACTGCATATCCAAACAATATGACATTTATTTATGTTTCCAAATTGTTGTAACAGTCATGGTTTAAACAGACTCACTGGAAGGAATATAGCACAAAGGTTAGGTATAATTGTATCTACTAAATAGCAGCTGATCACTTTTCATTTAGTTCTTCCTTTCATAACAGGAAGAATGGATTTATTAATCACTTGAAAGAAACATTATGTTTTAGGTTTCCCCATAATATCACCTCTATTATACTCTCACTTTATAAACACTCTTTTATGCTTTGTGCATTAGTAATAATTCCTGTGACCAGTTACAACTTATTTTTCTATGCATTAAATTCTTTTGAATACCCATCTTCTTCTCACAACAATACATTTAGAAGTACTAAATTATTAGCAGTGACTTGGGGGTGCTGGTTGACAAGGAGTTCAACGTGCCCCAGCAATGTGCACTCGCAGCCCAGAAAGCCAAATGTACCCTGGGCCTCATCACAAGCAGCGTGGTCAGAAGGTCAAGAAAGGTGATTCTGTCACTCCATTCTGTGAGACCCCTCCTTGAGTAGTGCTTCCAGCTCTGGGACCTGCTGGACTGACTCCAGAGGAGAGATACCAAAATGATCACAGGGCTGGAGCACCTCTCCAATGGAAACAAGGTGCTAGAGTTGGGGTTGTTCAGCCTGGACAAGAAAAGGGAAATCTTATAGCAACTTGCCAGTACCTGAAGGGAGCCTACAAGAAGGATGGAGAGGGACTTTGGCATGGGCATGTAGTGATGGGACAAGGCTTTAACTAGGAGGCTTGGTTTAGATTCTAGAGAGAATTCTTTACTGTGAGGGTGGTGAGGCAATGGCACAGATTACCCAGAGAAGGTGTGGACACCCTATCCCTGGAAGTATTCAAGGCCAGGCTGGATAAGGCTTTTAGAAACCATGTCTAGTGTTAAGGTGTCTCTCCCTATGGTGAGGGGGTTGGAACTAGATGAACTTTAAGGTCCCTTTCAACCCAAACCATTCTGTGATTCTATGACTAAACTAATCCCAGCTAAATTTAAAGTGCCTACCCACTGAAACTTTGTCTCTTACAAACAAGATTAGGAATCCACATGAAAATCAGTCTTTTCCCAGTTATCACTTTGGCATTAGCTACTAGATAATTGTTTTGGAAACTTAGTCAATTCATATGTATTTATTCAGACTTGCTTATCCCAAAAGCTTAATTTCTCTTCCATATTGATTTTATATTAGTTAATTCAGAGTACTAATATCACAAGGTGAAGCTAGCAGAAAATATTTTCTCTGTTAAGAATTCTACTGACCTCATTCTCAAGAGAGTATGAAGGAGGAAAGGGCTTGTTTCTTTTTTTGCTCTATTTTTAATTTTTTTTTTTAACAAGTAGAACNTTTTTTTTTTTTTTTTTTTTTTTTTTTTTTTTTTTTTTTTTTTTAACAAGTAGAACATGAATTTTTATTTTTTTTTAATGGAACACTGTAGGGAAGGGAACTTTGGCAATTAGTATTTCCCAAGTGTCCTCATGCTGCATAGTAGGTACACATATACATACTTAGGCATTCTATCTAAATTACTAAGTGTGTGTAGTTGTAGCAGCAACACCTTCCACTAATGACAGAGATTATGCCAACAAAAGATGTCTCTTGAGGCAGTTGATAGTTGTCTTCTAGATGAAATGAGCTGTGCTAGCAGAGCCTGAGCAGCAACATTTGCATTAAGGCTTTTATTAGAAGATACAATGAAAAAAACCAACCAACCAAACAAACAAACAAACTGCATCCCTCATCTCCCCACCAATACTGTACTATAACATCTTCTAGTATGAACTTCTGTCCTTTTTCATCATTTCTTTTGCCTGATCAGGAAAATATTTTTATGAGACCTTCTTATTTTTAAATCATGTATTTACTGTATACCAGTGTTGCAGTTTTATTTTAATGGCAAACAGAACAAAAGAAGGTCTTTTACACCTACAAAACCAAGGTTTATTAGGTAGACAGTCCACTGGGTATGTCCTCCTAGAGGTATCTAAGCACTGTACACCAGGCTTGCACAGCTGAGTATACACCTCAAATGCATGTCTCTATAGGGTAACATTAACTACTTCATTCACTTTAATAAATTGCTAAAAGTATATCCTGAGGCATCATATCATGAAGTATAGTCCTACAACCCTTCAGCTGGCTCCTACAAACAATACAGATGTAATGCAGCCACCTAAGAATGTCTGTAGCTCTTGTAGTTGGACAGGGCATTAAGCTGATGCAGCCTTACAGCTTTGAATTCAGGTTACCCATATCATTCTCCATTGTTTAATATTTCAGCCCCTTTTTCAGAGTGCTGAAGATCTAGGCACCTTCTTTTTCTCTTTTGAGGGAGTTGTTTAACAAAAAGCACTTCAGAAATAAGTGGCCTGAATTTTTAAGTGCCTGAAGCATCTAAAAATCTACTTTTAGGGGGTTTTTTTAAAGTGTCTTGGATGCTGTTTCTAGAGTTTTTCAAAAACCTTCATCCAACCCACCATGCAGACTGTTTTTCCTACATTCATCTTATTAATCTTGAGGTTCCCACTCAATTTCTTCACACCAGTTCAGCACTGGAGGTGCTGGAGCCTTCCTGCCTGCTGAGCCTGCCATATGGAAGAGCTATTTATCCCCCTCACTGACTCTTCATTTTTTATTTCATTTCAACCAAGCACACAACTTGTTCTCCATTGCCTATTCCTACCAGTTGTTCTTTTTCTTTACCTACTTTTCCCTCCACTTTTAAAAAGTGCAACTAGACTCACTAAGTTTGGAAAGCACGTGAAGTGTAGTCGGTGGGAAAGATGAAATGCAAAATAAGTAACTTGTTTATAGCTGTCTAAAGTGGGAGCAATGCTGATGGAATTTTAAAATTTCTTGGAATTACCAGATATTCCTTCCTCATTACTCAATCAGTTTTGGAAGGTCTGGGTAAATCTGTGTGCACATAAGGTGGCACAAAAAAAACCCCAAAATATTCTGATGCTAGAGAGCTTTTAGAAACACAACCTCTTAGACAATTGCATGTGTCTACTCACAGTAGCTGCAAGCATACACAGACTGCTACAATTTCTTCTGCAAAGCATATGTGTGCAAGGTAAATGCTCACATCTCTGGATCTGCAAAGCAGAGTGTGAGTTATAGAAAGATCTCTGAAGTGCTTCCTGCATAGCCAAATAAAAAAAAAAACAAAACAAAAACATGTATTTTTAAAATGCCTTTGATTTTTTTTTTAATACTTCCCATGAATTGATAAAGTAAAATTGGTTACACGTTTCTTACACATAATTGTAAGTTGGATGGCTATTTAATAAAATGGGCAGATGTTAACAAATCCAGCTAGGCCCTGAAGTAAGTTTTAATTTATTGGACAATGTGATTCAGCCAATTCCATTTTAAAGCACAAGCTGTCTATATGCCTAAGTCTAAACATAGATGTGATACTTTTTTTATGTGTTTGAACTCAGTTGTCATATCTATAAAGTACTTTACACATCATGATAATTACCTAAAATAAATTCTTAAGGAGCAAAACAGTAAGATGAAACACATTTGGCACTTGCTAGCTCAAGCTCTGTTACTGCCATAAACACTGTCATTTGCCAACTTGTTCTGAGGTTAATATAACAGAATACTAATTTTAAAATAAAAGAAAAAAGTCAGCTGAGGCATTAATTTTCTAACATACTTTCTTAATCCATTTACTTGATATTGAACACAGGTTGTTTTTAGTAGAACAAAATGAAAAAAAGGATAAAAAAGGTAAACCTCTATGTAATTGTATCAAGTCAGCAACAGACCAAATGCTCGTTTATGCTATATAACAGCCAACCATACACAAAGCATCACAGGAATCTGGGTTTTTTTTCTATTTTAGAGTGTGGCTCTGTCACAGGTGTGTCAGTACGTTCATCCTCAGTAAATAACAAATAATTTGATTAGATTTTAACTATTATAAATTATTTTTGAGACAAGTCACAGAAATTTTCAGTCAAGAGGGTGATATAGGTCATAAATTAACATATGCTCTAAGAAGATAATTATTGTTTCAGGTTACCAAAGCCATAGACTCAGTATTGGAACAACTCAGTTAGTACAGTAAACATGTTCATCTGGTATCAGTACTATGCTGTCCAAAATTAAACCATTCATTTTCACAGTCATCAGGAACATGTGCCATCAAACATTTGAGAAGATACAGAGCAACTCTTGTCTCCTTAATTTGCCTGTCAGCAAAACTCAAACATAATGCACTATGCAATAATACTGGCTCTAGCAACTTAACCTTTGTGATTTAGATAAGTCACATAGACAAGGTTGTATGTATAAGAACAGAAAACCAACACCTCTCCCATACTGGATCAGTCCAGATGGCTCTGGACTCTCCCAATACTCTGTACAAGGATAACAGAAGATGATATTTGGAAAAAAACATGCAAGTTTGGCCACTTCCTGTGGTCTGTTCCCCTCATACTTCCCTAGGGTCTACAACTGCTGTTCACTAACATCAGCATCTGTTTACAGGCAAGCTGCCTACAACTGCTGTTTTCTATGGACACACTGTCCAAGTTCCAGCATGACAGGCAGACAGGGAGGGGAGTATCCGTCCCTGGAGACTGTCAAAACTCAGCAAGACAAAGCCTTGGCTGTTCTATCTGGTGTTGGCTGAGGTCCTGCTTTAAACAGGACACCCGACTATACAACTTTCAGAGGCCTTTTCCAGTCAACAAGTCTGTCAAATAAGTGCTGCACAATATCCAAACAAATCATTCAAATGTAGAAACACCATTCTGTTACTCCAGCACAGAGGTTACATCCTGAGCAACTAGTGCTCAGACCTCGTGATCACTCAAAGCACATATAGATTGGAGTTCACATTATAAAGATTGTGTAAAGAGTCCCAAAAGAAACTGCAGTGAGTCAAATATAACAAGTAGATAAATACAAACCTTAATCTGTAGTTCCATATGCTGACTGTGTTTTGGGTGCTCACATAAGAATATTCAACTGTGATCAAACTGGCAATAATATGTTTTAATACTGAATTAGATTCAGAAATCATTTTGATGATGTGGTGGATTTCTACTTTCAGTATTACTTTTATGAAACCCACAGCGCATTCCAAATCCCGCCTCATGTATAAAGCAAGCTTGGCTTATCTTTGATATTCTTGTAAGATCATTTGGAGAAAAGTGGAAAAAAACCACCATAGAGCAAAATTTTTAGGCATCAAAAAATGCAAACACATACAGGTCACTCACAACTTAAAATACAGACTCCATTATTAAAATGGATAGATTGCTAATGAAGTTTCCTTCTTTAAAAGGAGCATAACTTATGATGACAGCCAGTTTCAAGAGATCAGACATAACACATGAAAGATGTTTAAGGAAACACATTTTTCGTTATCTTCTAGACAAGTTAAAGACATGTAAACAGTTCCCTTGTAGCACAAGAAATGATCACATTATACTGCAATAATTCAACAGCTCACAAACTATTGCCAAGCTATTGGACAAGAAGCAACAGGCAGAAATTGATACACAGGAAGTTCTACCTGAACACAAGGAAGAACTTCTTTACTGAGCAGGTGACCATGAACTAGAAGAGGTTGCCCAGAGAGGTTGTGGAGTCTCCCTCACTGGAAATATCCAAGAGCCATCTGGACACAATCCTGAGCCAATCCGTGTGCTCTGGGATGAGTCTGCTTGAGCAGGGAGATCAGACCAGATCTTTGATCCCTTCCAACTTTGCCAAAAGGAGTCAAGCACAATCTCAAAATTTTTTTTGGGGAAGCAGGCTGCAAAACATGTTCCAGGGTGTTGGAAAATGGTTTTATAAGACTCATAGAGATGCTGACATCCCAGATGAACATCCAGAAAACCAAAATATTCAGAGAAAGATACTGAAAAGCCCCCTAAATAATTTTTCACACTCAGTATGCCTTCTCCCTCTCCAAACTGGAAATTATTTTTAATCAGGAACCTTCTAAACAATCTCTACTGAAATTCCAAAGCAATCCATTGTAAGAATTATATTTTTCCTAAAGCATTCCTTTCAAAATTGTTTTTGTGTTCTCTTCAATACTTCACCTTATGGAATTAAAAAAAAAAAAAAGAGTAAGAAAAAATTCAGGTAAATAAAGCAGGTTAATTCCTTAGAGCAATTTGACATCAGAATTAAGATATAATAACTTATCACAGTGAGCATTTGTAAACTCAGTAGCCAGCCACCATTAAGCAAAAGAAATAAACCGCAATTAAACAGTCAGACCTTGCTTTTGTAGCAAGTGTATTTGATTGTTTTTCTGTGAAACAAATCTCACCAATGGTGTAATATCTCTTCAGATCACTCCTCCTTGGGTTGCGCCTCTGGGTGTTTGTGGCGTTGTCTTGCTGCTCCTCCTCGGGAGCCGCTGTCTGAGTGGCAGGTGAAGGTTTGCTGGGCTCAGGTGTCTGAGCTTCAGCTGCCACTGGGTTGCATCCTGGCCCACTAATATCCACCGACTGGGACTTCTTCTTTAATCTAAAGGCAATTTAAGACAGTAAAGTATTACTAATCATCACTCTATACCCAGATTATGTGTAGAGTAACAGTGATATTCTACTGTTCATTGCACAATAATTCGTGCATGTCACAGCTGGACACAGAACAGCAGTGATAAATTAGCCTTGCATTAATTTCCCCTTTCAATTTCTGCTAAATCAGTTACAGCACCCATCTCCCAGATAGCTGGAAATAGTAAACTGCTCTCAGATCAGCCTGCAAAGCTGCTTGAAGGATCAGTCCCTAATCTATTTCCAAGATGAGCTCCCCACCATTACCCTATCTTTAAGTAGCATGGCTTAAGTTTCCACAGATGAGGGGAGTACAAAGAAATTAAATAATTTGCACAAAGTTGCTGAAAATCTTGAGAGAAAAGAATTGATGCATGGCCTTCTGAATTCAGATGTAGCTCTACAGCTGCATTTCCCATTCTGCAATATTTTCAACACATTGTTTCTCAAGAATCCCACTAACCCCAGGTATCATTTTTGCACTGCAATAGCAGTGGAAAAAAGAAAAGAAATTCTCTGTTCTGCAGAAGAAATTAGTGTTCAACTCATTACTGGCATCCAGGCACTGTATGAATTATTAACCATTATTCTCTGAGCCCGATCATCCAACTAGATTTTACCCCTCTAGTTGCACACACATCCAGACATAACATCACAACTTGTGCACAAGTATATTCTGAGACATTGCCAAAATCCTTTTTAAAGTGGAGGCAAATGACATTATCACTCTCAACTCCTCCTCAGAACTAGACATTTTATCAGAGTTCTGAGGGAAAGACTTAACTAACTCTCAAATCCTACTTTGGAGTGGGGTGAGTACACCCCCTTCACTGATTCACCATAGCTCTGATACCTCCACTATCTCTAGCAACATAAAATAGAGGTTACTATGCTGCTAAATAGAGACAAATGACCTATTACAATAAAGTTCACAACACACACACTGGATTTTGTCAATACTTTTCTTAAATTAGGTCCCTATAAATGTATATAGCTGACTACATGGTTTGATCCTGGAAATAAAAGAGGTTTATGACATTGCAGTGACATATTGATTTGAGAGGAAGGGATCATAACAACTCTGAAATTTTGAAGCAAGTGAAGCAAACTGATAAAGTTCTCCATTGTTAGAGGATAATTTTATTAGGCTAACAATTTAATGCTAAGCAGCCTCCTCTTAACTCTACATTTCCTTATTTTTCAAACATCTTCTCCACGTATTGGTTGCAATTAAACAGCAACTGTGGACTACATCACTGAAAAAGGAATCTGCTAGTTTAAGATATTAACTGATTAAATATTGTCATAATAATAACAACTGTTCTGAGTAGATTGGAAAATACACAGGTCCTGATCAAACTCTGGAAGATATGTTAATGTATCAATGTGTATGTAGAATATTATGAATGACACTATGAGGGCAAAATAACTATACTCACACAGGGTATTGTTTAGTCCAGGGATGGGACTAGAAGTTAGAAAATTGGCAGTTAGAAATTAAGTTCTTGGTGCCATTCAACAAGACAACTTTCACTAGAACCTTTTTCTGGACTAGTCCAGGGTGTCTTGCACTTGAAGGAGTTGTTCTCAGCTCCAATGGCTCCACACAAACAGTGCAGGTTGACAAGGACATTTATCCCTCCTACATATAAGAAAGGCTGTATTGCAGCATCTAGACAAATATCTCCAACGAGTCCATCAATAGGTATCTTTCCAGCCTCCAGTAGATTCTGGCTTATGGGTTTTCTGAGTTAGATGCTGTACCTTTGGAGTTGTATTTCTTGGCTTGTCCTTAATTAGTCCAGAAATCATTTAAAGTTCTGAGGTAGGCAGCATCCAGCCTTGATGGTTTCTGGTTTAACTCTGCACTGTGTTCATACAGCAACACCAGTAGCTTATTTTAATAAGAGTGGCATTATGAGAAACAATGAACAACTACTGCTCCACATAAACAAGCTGCTTACATTTGCTCTTGCTGTTCAAAGAGCCCTACAGATATGGGAAGAACTTGTCACAGTGATAAAACCACCTTTACTTGAAGGGTCTTGGTCAATGGACCTACATATGGAGTCAGTGGACACACAGCTTGGGATAAACTAACAGCACTATGAGCACTGACACATACAAAATCAAGAATGGGCAGGGCATCCTGTTTAAGTAAACACTGCGTGAGAAGAAAAGAAAGCTCTTTTGCTTGAAATGATGTTCCTGAAATGGAGACCTTCTTTTGAACACTTCTAGCTTTAAGCCTACAGCTGGTCAAATATATTTCCCTAAAATGAAGGCTGGAATATTTCATTGAATCATTAACAGTGAAATGGTGTTCCATCAAAGTGTTATTCTGCTACATTGTGTTGAATATACCATCTCTGAGGTGATATAAAAAGTCCATTCCTTACCACTAAAAACCTTTGAAGATTTAAAGGATGACTTTTGAGAAGAAAATCACTAGTTTTTAAGAAGCAATGCTCTACTTTAGACCACAGCTTTCACTGTGATTGCAGGGTATTGCTTCTGTGTTGTACAAAATAGCTGAGGGCAAAGAGGCTACAAAGTGTTTAGCACCTCTCCATAATCCTGAAGCCTGCAGATCAATAAGTGTACATATGTCCTGAATTATGCAAGTCTATGTTCTGCCCCAAAGGAAGACAGCAGGTGAGTGGAAATAAATTTTACAAATTGAAAAATACTGTTGTGATTTATATTTTCTGCTGTGTTATGAACACATCCTTCACCACCAAGGCTGTCTGAAGGACAGTCCAATTAATAAAGCTGTCTGGAGGTAGCTAATAAAGTAGCTTGCTGCACTGTGGGGAACACCAGATTGTTATTACAAATACACTGTCTATTCTTCTAGCATCACATAGGAATAAAGGGATAATACCTGTCATCTGCACTGTAAAATTTTCACATGGCCTTTTTCAAGTGACTTATGATTAATAAAAGACTTGGTTGAAATGCCTGTAGCAAATTAATGTCAAAAAAGTTATCTATTCTTGCAATTGAGAATAATTTAAAAGTAAGACTTCCAAAGAAATAAGTACCAAAATTAACAAAGTAGGAGCATGACAGCCAAGCAAGTGCACTTAATATTGTCAAACTGTTCTTGAGAGACAATGGTGACAGGGCTTTTGCTGGCAGGAAGGACAGAAAGATACAGGGTCTGAATTAATCCAGACTGCAATAACAGGGTCAGCTGAGTAGGACACAGGGTCAATCAAGGACACAATTTTATGGCAATGACTTGACAAAAACAAGCAGTTTACTCTAATGCATCTTCCTTCAGCACACCTGAATTGTTTATCAATACAGCCATGGCTAGCAAATAGTTTGAAAAAATACTGCAGTCATAGAACTGTATCTTCAGTAAACCACCATGTCTTGAAAGTAAGTCTGAGTTCTGCATGCATTTTGAAGCCAAGAGAGTGAATTCTCCCTAAACCTGACCCTTCTCTAACACCTTGCTTTATTACTACCTTTGTGTTGCACTTGGTTTTGGGTTTTCTGCTGGGTTTTTTTATATAGTACAGCTGCACAGTTGGGGTGAAATGATTTATTCTTTGTCAGAAAGGAATCTGAACATGAAATGCCTTGGGACCATATTCCTCATTCTTGCTTTGTTTCAGGCTGCCCGCTTGTAGAAAAATAAATAAAAGATATAAGAAATACTGTGACAAATCTTTTTTATCTTTTATTCTATGTATTTTGTAGCAGCCTTCACCTAACTTTTCAACAATAGGTAACACAGGCCTTTCAATATTGCCTGGTGTGACACAAAATGCTGCTGCTGCAGCCTCCAAGCTGACAGCCAGATAACGATGGCTGCAAAGACAGCGCTGCACTGGCTGGGCTGGAAAATGCTTGTCTGACAGCAAGGACAAAGCCCTAACTTGACTGAGATCTGAAGTAAAAATTTCCTTTCCTGCAGCTATCCTTAACCATAGGAACTCTAGGGGAGAAAAAATCATGCAACAAAACTAAGAAAATCTGCATCTTTTGGGACATGTAGAACCCTGAGCTGGTTACTGCTGCTGTCTTCTGGCTACTGGCAGTTTCTGTGCATTATGGTTGTGCAGTTCTTGGGATGTTAAAAGAGACAGGTACCTTCCTAGCAAAAGTGGCTCATTGAAAGGAGAAGCTAACATGGAATAACTCTGAAGGACCAGTTGTTGACAAGAAATCAAGACAACACATCCTAGGGCCAGAGCTGGGGTTACTCAGCTGCTGGTGACCAGGTCTGGAGATGCTGTGTTTGCTTGGAACACAGCTGAGCAGCACCTTGGTTTGACAAACCTGCTCAAACACACATTTGATGCCCCTGTTTGTGTAGTTCAATTGCACTATTGCTAAAAAGCCATTATAGTCCCATTTTCTCCATTTTTATCTCACTGTATTTTCCTAGGACATACACTGCTCATCCCAATAACTCCAGCTGTTGAAAACCTTCCATGCAGCCTTGGTAAGTCTAACCTAGTGAACAGAGGCACAAGCCCCAGATCTGCCTCTCAGCGCCCTCTGGTTACTAATCGCTGAGGGTTTACTCATTCAGCTAATCCAAAAGGAATGTGCATCTCCAAGCTGTGTGATAAGACATCCCTGTAGGTAGATACACTGACTAGCTGTTGAACTTGCACTTTATTTCTCTTTCTTTCCTCTGTATACAACTGCAAAGTTTCATCTTAGAAGCCACCTGACAGATGCTTTTACCTCCTCCTGCCCAGCTGGCACCCTGAGCTCCCCAGCAGCACTTCCCAGGAATGGGTCACTTTGAACAGTTTCTTACCAGTTCCCTCAAAAAGAAAATGCCATCAGGTGTTTAGTAGGCCATACATATAGGAAGTCCTGGGGCTAGTGAATTACCCGGAAAATCTGCTGTAGAATTTATGAGCATTAGGATTTTATTCCTGGCATTCACTATCACAAATCTGTTCCATTCCTAACAAAATCCATGCATTTTCTTTAATATTGCAATGTCAAACTGCATTTTTGTAAAGCAGGATGACAAAAAAAATAAGGCACTATTTTCTAAAGAGATCTTGAAAGCACCTAAAACCATCATGGCTGGCAGTCCAGTCTGAAACAAAAGGGGAAAAAAAAAAAGAAAGAGAAACATTTAAACCATTTATGATGGAACAAACAACCATAAGAGGCATCTCAGGAGCTGGGAATCTGTACAATTAAGTCTTTGCAAATTTCTAAGTAAAAATCCCTTACTGCAACAAAGATTTGGAGGAAAGCCTAGCTCATTTTTATCTACTGAATACAAAAAACCCCTGTCTGTGCCCCTTGTGACTATTTCAGAGGTTTTACTACACAGTTAATAGGAGAAGCAAAACCTTTCATTTGAAGAGTGATGTTTACTCTTCAGAGATGCATTTAGTATTTTTGAAAGCTCAGAAGAGCTGGTTATGAATTTGATTTCTTTGTAGCAAGAAATGTGATCCAAACTGATGTCGCAGCCAAGTTTTATCTGATTTTGAAAAAAAAATCCAGGTAAACTTCTGTTTTAAACCCAACACTGCAAAGGTCTGACAACTTAAACACAGGAGAAGGACTAACCCCCTGACATCTGCAGAGAGAGCCCTCAAGACAGTTATTTTATTCTCCTGTGGATACACTGGTTGTCCCCCACAGCCAGGACAGAAATCTGCATTTGCTCAGGGTTGAGGCATTTTTTGGCTGCTTTGGCAATTCAGAGGGATCAAGTGAAAGGTTTGTGGTCTGCAGTCAGACTCCACTTACCACCTGACACTTCTGCATGCCTGCGACATGAAGAAATGCCATGGAAGGCTGCTAGAAAACCTTTTGTTTAATGCTCTTGAATATGACTTGGTTATAGCTTTAGCCATCCCCTCCCAAAAAGAAGACAGCAGAATTAGACTGGCACAGAAAAAAACCTGTGATGATGATGAGTTGGTTCCTTGTGGCACAAGATGGAACAGACTGTGGGAAGGAATTACCAACAGGGAATCAGCCCAGGGATTTCTGCAGCCATCAGCAATCAGAAAGGGGGAGGCAAATGGTTTTACACCGACAGAAATTGCAGAAGAACCAAAGGAAGGCAAGCAACATGTTTGGAGCAAACACAGCTAAGTACTTCTTTGAGTGGTATATATAATTGTATGACAGAAATAATTGTACAGAGCAGGAGTATCACTTGGTACAGAAAAGAAAGACACGAGTCAGGCAGAAAGCATCCATTAGAGGCTATGAAGCATGCAGACACTTCAGCAAACAAATTCCTTGAGCCAGGGATTGCTGGAAGGTGGAGGTTTTTCACAGGGAAAGAGCCACTCAGTGCATGCTACTGTATTATCTCTGATTATTCACCAAGTACTGCAGGCAACCGAGTGCAACAAACTTGCAATTCAAATCTGAATTGGCCATTATGAATTGCAGAGGAAAAGAAACCAAACAGCACAACGCAAACCAGAATATAGGACGGCGCTAAATCAATGTCTCACAGTAAACAAACAAAAACCTGCAGAAAAGCCCTTCAGCCTGTTCCTTAATGTGTTGATCATGCAGCAGAATTTTCAGAAAATGCGAGCAGCGTATGAGATCATTTGACGGCACAGAGCAAACACAATGTGATCTTCACATGGGTGGCGATACCAAAGGATTAGCAATGAATCCACACCTACACAGCCCACAAAGCAATTCAAAGTGGCAGGTATGTATTAATAACGTAACATTGAGCCCAGCTTCAGGAAAGAAAACATTGCATGAAAAAAAATAGAGGCATTTCAACATCGTATTTTACTTTATACTCTCAGCATTATTGAGCAACCAGAGGAAGCATACAGAACACTCTTTTCTTTCCTTTATACCCATTACCAAAAATTACCATGCAAAGACACAGCAATTGTTAATCGTCAGAGCACCAGAAAGCAAACCAAAACCACCCTCTCTCCACCTCCTAGTCATCCTTATGGAAGTGGCCACAGCACATGCGGGAAAATTGCTACCATCCCTCACTCTATAACAAAGGACAATGTCAAACAAGAAGTTTTGACCAGGCTTCAGGGAGAAGATGAATAGTATCTAAATAACTGAAAAATAGCTTTTTTTGCTGTGTGGAATAGGCAACCCACACCCTTTTAACAAGATTTATAGACAAAGCTGGAGCTTCATGGGTTTCAAGGGCATATCACAGAATAAAGACTTACAAAAATAAACACAAACCTTGTGATTATTCCTGGGAGCATGACAGCACTGCTACAGGTAAACCCTTGGAGGATCATTTACAGAAGACATATAGATTGGTGGCTGCCAGGTTAGATCCATGAACTCCAAGCGAGAGAATCCAGAATCCACTTGTGGTTCAAGTGTGACAAGGCATTCTCACTGCCTGGGAGAGAAGCGTTAGTGAGTCCACGGGCAAAGGAGTCAAAGCACCTTCCACACCACACATGGGCCTGGAGATGTACATCCACGAGGATGAAGCATGGCAGGAGTAGCGAGGGAGGTGATGATGATGATGATGCTGATGATGATGATGATGATGATGATGATGGAGAGGGAAATGGCAGCAATCACACTAAAATCATAGTGCAACTCAAATAATCATAGCATATACAATTCATTCTTTTTTCCCTGCCTAAGCCTGTGTAAGGATTAACAGCTGAAGATCATATGGCTTCTCCATGGCTGTATAATATTTTACAGCTGCTTTACATGGTGGAAGTAATATGCTCTGCTACTAAGGTTTGTGTTTTGGCAGGGATGAGAATTTCTTGATCTGTTCTTTCAGAATTTTGAGAGGGTGGGTTGCAATGCTGTACTATTTGCTGACAGATATCTTGATTCTGGACATGTTTTAAAAGAGATGTGTAAAGTAAATTACTATTTTGAATCTCACTATTTTGTTAATAGCTGCTATACTGTTATTTAAATAACTCCCACTAGTTCCATTTTCACAAAAGCTCTTCCAGTGCATTATGCAAATCTACTTCAGTACAATTTTCATGGGTCTTGAAATTTCCAGCTCTGCCATATTCAGCAGAGAAAAATTTTGCATAATGGTTTAAAAGTGATAATGATTTCTATTTCATTCTTATTTGTCTCATTAATGATGCAGGATTATATCTATTTCAGCTTTATTTATAAGGATGGATTCAAACTGTCCAGACTATTTTAAGGTTGTATCTCTAAGGAAAGTCTTTACTTCACCTGATTAGAAGTTTCTGAAATTGCTTTATCATAGCTACCCAACCAGCACCCAGATCCTATTCCCCTGAAAATTACTGTGAGATTGCCACGTGTGCTGTACTATGGAGGATCACATTCTACACTACCATCTTCTCTCCCATACACTGACCTAAGTTTTCAAGGGCCAGTGTATCCACTGGTCTGGGAGCTACATGGTATATTCTTAGACATATAGCATACCTTGCTTACAGTGAAGCCATACAAACTCGTAATATTTTTCCATGTAATTAACTTTGTCATAGTATCAATTATTTTCTGTGCTAGCTGCAAGTAATTTATACATAAACAAAGCTGTCTTATCCATGGACTTTAATTTAGGCAATTGCATTTACATTTCTGATTCCAACCCTACACTTGACTGTTTTCTGAGTTGTTTACAAGTCAGCTGCAATATCCCTGGGCACTTAATGTTCCCGATATTGCTGTGCTATATGCAATCAAAACATGCATACATTTATGTAGTCAAATTTGGAAGCAAAAGGGACTTTTAACTTCTCAGAAAGATGGCAAAGCAGGTTGAAAGTTACAATGTTCTTACAGTACCACAGATTTGTGTCTCTAGTTTTACCATCTCAACAAATAAGCATCAGCACAGCAGGCAACCACAGCTCAGGTTCAAATAACATGCTGTGGATATGCTTGTCATAAGATATGGAAATGCAAATCTGCACTTTTCTTCTGCCTTGCCCAGTAAATTATACAGCTTGGAACAACTTTGAGACTTCTTTTGAAATATAAAACTAATTTATACATCATTATTATCTCTAGTCCATGAGATATAAACGAGATAAAACATTCTGATCTCATCACTGAAAATTCAGTGAGGTATAAAGGCATTTTGTCAAAGGGGAATTGATAATAAGCCATCAGTGACTGAGATCCAGCCAGTAACAGCTGAGCCCAGGCAGATACACAGCCCTGAGGCTGCAGTGCCTCCAGTCAAGTGGAGACCCTTTGGTTTGTCCTTCCTCCTGCAGCTGAGCATCCTGCACTGTCTCCTGACAGCCTCTGCCAGGGCTACTTGGCAGCTGGAATGCCACCCAGGGCCAGAGGTGCAGCAAGCCAGAGAGTCCTTAGTGAGAGCATTAAGACATGCTGCAGAGTGTAAAGACCATGCTCTGTGAGCTGCCAACAGATCACAGCGCTGAGCAGGGGAGTCAGTCCAGGGCAGCAGAAGCACAAATCTCACAAGAAAACATCCAAACTCTTGTCATGCTCCTTGCCAAATGGAATATCTTCCTTGAGCCACAATATTTACCCTTGTACTGAGGTTGAAGTGCCCTTTGGGCAAAGTCTCTATGAGGAGTCGAAAACATCTAGAATTTCTCCTTGCCAGCAACATAAAGTGGTTCTCAGAGTGTTCTGCAGGATATAATTATATCAGGTAGATCTCTGTGGAGACACCTAACTTGTCAAAGGCAAGTTAGAGACTAGGCAAAATGAGAAATCTTTCCTCATCATTGCCAAAGCAGAACTGAATTTTTGCCTTCCAACTTATGCATAATTCAAGTGAATAATAAGTATCATTTTAGCATTTTAGTGAAACATGCAGAAAACATATAGACAGTATAAAACGAGCTTTATTTTGGTTGGCTTTTTTAATATTTGATCTATATACCACACCCTCCATTGAAAACATGTTAATTTAAGCTCTGTTTTCTTGAGGGAGTTCCACCAGGTACTAGCCACACAGGTTTTAAAAATTCTTGTCACGTTCTTTTGGCACTTCTTATTCATAAATCAGGTTAGCCTATACTAGATGGGAAATAAAGATCTTCAAAGATACAGGAATATTTTATACTTAAGACAAAATTATTCTCCTACCCTTCTGTGAGGAGATCCTTCTCCTCTAAGCATTGAGCTCTGATTAACTACAGCCAGCTTTCTCTTTTCACCCACGGTCTTTACCATGGCCAAGCAGCTCCTGGCATTTCCACCAGAGCTCCCAGAATGGCTCAGGGGGCTGAGTGGGGATGCCAGCCCATACTCTGTTCAGATACTGCAGCTGCACAGCAGATAGAGATCCAGAGCCCTGGTAAGGGCCCACCAGACACAAATAGAAAATGGGAAGTCTGTTAATGGCACCTCTTGAGAAAATGCTATCTTGGGCATATATGTTTTCATTTCTTGTCATCCTAAGAAGTAAGCAATGCCCCTTGATAAGCTGACTAATAACAGGCTGTACTGAGAATCTATATATAAATGAGAAACATACTGAAGGTTGTGAAATACTGCTTACTTTTTAAAAACAAATGGAAAACCCACACAACTATTTTGTTTCTCGGTTTTGCAGAAGTAGGAGGAACATTTTCAACAACTTTTTTAATTTGTGTTCACAAGAGTATAAAGGTTGTAAAGACATTTCTTCATGTCTTCACCCTCCAGGCACAGTCCACAGTGATGATGATACACTCCCTTGGCTGCAGACAGGACTGTGCACCAGGGGAAGGTTTGCTGCACCAAGCAGCAGGAGCCACAGGAGACACAGAAGCTGCAGGAGTGAAACCAGGGCATGAGCATCCCCAAGAGAGAATGAAGTGGCTCAAGCAGGCATAGGCATGTGCTTGCACTGCACGTGCAATGATCAAAGCATATCACTGACTGCCAGAAGCCACTGAAGATATAGCTAGCAGATTTCCAATAATTTAAAATACCTGTCTTTAATAAAAATGCCATGATTCATTTGGATTTTTCCCATTTACTCAAAATAAGGCACTTCTAAACAGAAAATGTTGTCACCAGCAGATCTCCTGCTGGGAGGCCTTGTCTGCTCACAGTGCCAGGGCTGTGGGCTGCTGGGGGTGGCACAGGTGTCCCTCTTGCCTGAACTTCAAGCAGGCAGGAGGAACATTCCACTTCAAGCTTTCACAGAAAAAATAAATATGTCCACCAGTACTTACATAATTCAGATTTATAAAAATATGTAGGATTCCTTAAAAGGTGTATATTTTTAAAAAATCTACTTTTTAAAAATATTTAAGCACACCAAAAAACATTTTTCAGACTTTCCTGAAAAAAAAATAAATCTATACCTTGTTTCTAAACCACATAGTAATAATTTAACATTAGGAAAGGATATAGCCTAAGAAAGGAGGGTACTCTCTTATTTTATAAATTATAAAGTTCATTTTGTTATCTACAGACCGAAGGCTTCATTTTTAATTTGTGTGTTTAATAAACCCAACTTGACATAATGCACTGTAGTTATCAAGTTTGTCAGCATTTTTGCAGAAGCTGAACTTCTTTCTGACAAATGTTGCCAGTCAATTAAAATAGAGAGCAGCACGATGAAGTGTGTTACTGCTCAGTCTTTAATAAACCAGTAGTGTGTTCCTGAGTCTCTCCCAGCTTCTTGACAGGGACACTGATTCCACAGCATCCTTAGGACCCTTCTTGGTGCTGAGGCCACCAGCAAAGTGGTTCAGCTATCTCCATCCTGGGAAGGAGGTGCACCCCATGGCTTATCAAGAGATACCACCCAACCATTTTTAACATGTGCAATGTAAATCTCCAGCTGTCAATTCTAACGTCAACAGTAAAAAGAAAGATCTGACTTGCAGGAGGTTAAGGTACCTGGGCTCTTCTCAGCATCCTGCTCTGGCAGAGCTACATTTCTTGAAGCAGCTGTGGAGGCAGGTCACAGCTTGCCAAAGATCACTTGGCTCAGTAGAAACATGCACATGCTGAAGTTCAAGAATAGACAGCTTGCATCCTTCTGTGGAGTTATCTACCAACTCACTACACCATAAAAAACACTTAAATATTAAAACACTGATTATGTTGCAGAGCATTTAGAAGCCTTGTAAGAAATTACATTAATAGACATGAAGTAGTTGATACCTGAGAGGCAAGAAAGTGCCCAGGATGATAGAAGCCTGTTCAGATCCTTGCCTTAAGGTGCTGATGTTGGAAAGCAAAACATTTCAGTATAACGCCAAAGAAAAATAGATGATCCCTCTCAGCTTTTCCCTTACTTTTTTCCAGGACACATCTTGCCTCTGTGTTCCTGTGCTTCAACGAACTCCCTTGGGTCAGCAGTGTTTGAGCTGTTGTGTCTTCAGTCAGGATCATGGGGAGGATTTTTGGGACCACAGCACCTGGGCTTGCACACTGCAATAAGCACAAGTGTTTCATTCTTTCCTTCCCAGAGATCTACAGAGGAGCTGCTTGACATTTAGGAGCAGCTACTGCTACAGTCTTGGTGGACCAAGCAGGAAGAAACATGCTCCTAGCAAGAAGTTGGGAGGAGACACCCAAAAGGAAAGTTCTCACAAACCCTGCAGTGACATTGCAACAGGTTAAAGTGAGATGACCAAGTTTTGTCCACAGACTGGCAACCTTAACGTTGCAGCTGCAGATGGGGGAGATGCTGGGGCAAAGAAAGGAAGAAAAGGAAAGAAAGGGAAGACAGGCAGCACTCCCAGACAGCCACCTCTGGTTCAGTAAAGACAGCAACAGCTGCTGCCCAGGCTGCAGCTCATGTACCCTGGGAAGGGCCTGACCACCACTCATGCCTTTTCCCTTTGCAGGTGGGACTCACAGGCAGCACTTACTGAGATTCAAGAAGACAGTCTAAAGCCATAATTCAGCTTCATGCCAAAGTAAAGACATGTCCTCTCCAGCAGACATGGATGACCTTTCCCTTGAACCAGCATTTAGATTTATGCCTGTGACAAGCAACAATCTTTACCTATTTTTTTCTGCTCACAATGATACAAAATAGAGTTGGACAAGCATAGAAACAAGAGATTGTATAACACAGCTGACTTGCAGCGTTTTTTGTTATAATTTTTAAATCAATAAGTCCAGAGAGCAGAATAAGCACCACAGCTACACCCACTGACAGACATTGGCAATCTATGGGTACAGTAAAATGACATTAATGAAAGAAGAATCCAATCAAAAAGCACAATACTGAGGCTTATCAAAGCACAGTGAAGCTTTTTTTTTTTTCCCTAGTCCAGAACAAAGAGCACCTCAAGGCTGGTGCCTGGCTAACATTGCCAGGTTAAGATCCCCATGATCAAACATAAGCCTCAATGGATAGATGAACAGAGAAATATAGGAGATGAGGAGTTAGTGCCTGACAGTGTGAAAAAAAAAAGAAGCCAAGGAGAGATTTAAACAGTTTCAAAGGATCAAAACCAGAGCCCAGAAGACAAATGAGGCCACAGCATGTTAAATGAGGCAAGTGAATTTGGAAACATTTGTGTATTTAGCTTCCTAACTAGAGCTCAGCTCCGAAGCAGAAGTGTTAAACAACCACCTGATCAGAATTTGTAAGGAAACAGCATACAAGCTAAAACATGGAAGCTGCATTTAGATACATGCAATAAAACTGTCAAGATTTTAGAAGTCCTGTTAGATAAATCAGATGCTTTTTGTCTAAATGGTAATGAGAATCAGTAAATTACTTTCCCTTTTCAGGAAGTACTGGCAGTATTTCAAGATGTATTTAACGAATCTCCCAATGTGTGCTTTTTCTCCCTTGGTTAATCTTCTATGAAAAGGAACTAATAGGAAATCAAAATATTATGGCTAAGCTTTGCTAATTGCTCTTAGACACAGAAAGGTAAAACCTCTTTCACCTCACATTTGAAAAATGTGAGAAATAGGAAGAACTTAGGAATATAAACCAACAGAAAATAAAAATAAGAGATTGGAATCCATTCTCTTCATGCTGTTCAACAGCCCTCTGTATATATATCTAGACTTAGTTCAGATCCCAGTAAATTTGGGACTAACTCCTTGCCAAATTAGTGGTAGAACACATCTATTAAAACCTGTGTAAATCTTTACACAAAACTCAAAGGAATAGAAAAGGAAAAAGGCATAAAAATTGCTCACTCTGACTGGATGGAGGCACTGGATGGTACCTGCCCTCACTGAGCGTATCCTGCTCCTGCCTGCTGTGCTGATGGATGGCTCTTCTCCAGCTGCAGGTACCAGGCAGGGTCCTCTCCTTAAACCCCTGGGAGCATAAATATTCAAGCCTAGCTGCTTCAGCACAGACGTCCAGTGTTTCATGAAGCCAAAACTTCCACTTTCAGAAGAGTTTAGGCACAAAACCCCCAACTTTCCAACAAAGTCAAAACGCAGAAGTAGTCAAGCTTTGGGTTGGGAAATTCTTGAGCTTCCCAAATTTTGTCTAAAATACAAATTCCCTCTAGAAAAATGCACGGTTGTAGTAAACTAACTCCAGAATTAACAGACTTGGTCTGGCTGTAAGATTAATGCCAGGTTTGTATTTTTATAGAAATATTTTAAAGCAACCACAAAGATTCATCTGGAGATACCTAAAATCAGGCAGAAATCCAGTCCAGTGTCTTTCTTAGTAGTAATCATTACAGTGATCTCCTGCTGATCCAGTCCCACAACTTTTCCAAGATAATTGGGTCCCCAGAAGGTATATATTTAGAACATTGTTGTACTCATAATTTATGTGAACAAAATACAGAGTCCCTTGACCTTCCATTACATTTATTCTGCAGGGCAAAAAAAAGCTTGGAATTCAGTAAATCATTAAAGTACATATATTCTGAGAATATAAAGCTTTTAATGTTAATATGGTAGAAATTAGTCATTTCCTTCTAAAAAATGACATGTAACAAACAAGTGGAGAAAGGGTAGATACAATGTGTTATGTATGAGAACTGACATCTTTATCTGTGCTGCAGCTACTGTATTTCATCTTCACAGAGTGCTGAGAAATCAAGAAGTTATATAACTTAGTGAAAAGCTGATCAGGCCAGTGACATTTTACATCTCACTCTGTGAAAATCAATTGCAAGATGTGAAAAGAAAAAAAAACCTCTTCAGGAACCAAAATCTCCATCCCATAATATATCTGTATACATGTACACTTTAAAATAAAAAAGAGCGATGAAACTTTGAAGAAAAAGGGAGTGTGGGAGGGAAGTGGAAGGACAGGCAGAGCAGAGAAGGAACAGAATAATCACAGAACATTTCAAGATACTGTTATGAGGAAGCAAAAAGAATTTATTTTGACAGTACCCTTTTGATTCTGCTCATGCTAAATAGTAAATAGGTAACATAATAGCAATTTCAAACATGGAGCTTAATTGAAATTAGAAAACCAAACATTGCATACATAAAAATGCATATGCTTTTTTAACCTGGAAACACAACACAGTCCTACTTGGATCAGCCTTTACTTTTCTAAGGGAAAATGGCCCCATCAAAAGGATTTAAAGCTATCTGTGATTGGAAGCAGATTAGGAAAAGTCAACAGACCTAATTTATTTTCCAGTTGTCTCAGCAAGAAAAAACAAAAGACAATGATACTGACTCAGGAACCATAAAAGAATCTCTATAAACCACAAAAATTGATTTTTTAATATTCGCAATGATCACTCTCACTTTTTATCTATTCAAACATGGGTCACCATGAAAAAAAATGTGGTAATTCTCATTTGATTCATATATAAGTGAAGTGAATTTTTAGAGAAGGAAAGCAAAAGCAGACATTTTCTGTAAAAGGGGCGTAGTGTGTGAACAGGAGCCCATTCAAAATACGTCCAAAGCACATGAAAAGAGAATTCACTGAATGAGTGCCGAATTAGAATCATGTTCCTGCTCATCCAGAAAGCAGCTACTGAAGATGTCTACCAGACCAAGGTCTGCACATTTTTAGGCACAAAACTACATCTGGATCTAGTCCTGGGAGCAAAGGTGAGAGCTGCACAAGCACATGGAGACAAAAGGCACCACTGCCCATACTCAGCAAAGGAAAACCTTGCACTGAGGAGAATGCCAACAGTTAAAACTCTTGCTTAATCATCAGCACCAGCAAACTACAAGCATTTTGATGAGCTGGTCTGTTATAAAATCAAGGTTGACTCTTGAGCACAGCAAGCTGGCAAAACACAACCCTGCCCTATCTGCACAATGCTTCCTACAGGAAACAAAGAGCAGGTTTTTTTACCAATAAACTTTGTGTGATAAGGACAGCTGCCAGCTGAACTTGGCATCTGCTAAACTTGCTTCCACAAGAACACTTTTTCCTCCTAGAATTATATTTAGTATCTTTCACAAACATAAACGTAATGAAATGTTCACTGCATTTTGTTCAGCCATTGCAGGATTTCCCCTCACTCAAACAACAGCGGCAGAATTTTAATGACTGGAAAAATGCAGCAGGGTTGTAAGAGGATGTTACATTGCAGCAAATCACTGCTTCTGTAGGTTTCCTTCACTATAACTCTGGTCTCCTAAATCTGCTACAGCACCGGTACATATTTCTGTAAAAAGCAGCTCATAGCAGAGATTAATTAGGTGAAACAAAAGGGCTTGACAATTTCTTAATCAAGTTCTATGGTTAAAATACCTAGGAAAAAGCCTAACCAAAAGTCCAAAAGCAGAATTCACAAATAGTTCCCAGTGCCATCTGATATGATTTCTTCCTTTACTTCCTTCTTTTTACTCCAAATGCCTTTGCATTTTAAAGTATCCATACTGTAAAGTACCATTTACTGTACCTTTCTGCCAAACTGCCTTCCATGAAGCAATTAAATGTATAATTGAGATCTTCAAGTCATTACAAAGCAAATTCAGTGTCTTTTGGAATGATTGCAGGGAATGAGATGACACAAATCAATTTTATGCTAAGATACTTTTGAATGCGTGCATTCAATATATATCATACAACCCCTCATAAGCCTGAGGGGCTGCTTCTTCCACAAAAGCACTTCCAAGATTTTCAGGGAAGGCATTTTCAAAGCTTTAAGATGAAGTTCTCATCTTGAAGAATGTGAATGAGCTCATCAGTCAAATATTAAGATTTTAAACTTTTTACTGGAGGCTAGATTTGTAGACAGCCATGTTGGTCCAAAGAACATTTGCCTTTCTCCTCTCGTTTTGTTCAGTAATCATTAGTGGAGCTAGATTGATTGTTCTTTGAAACTCATTCCCCCATTTGCATCTTAATGCTTCTCAAAAGAGACTAACTGGAAGCACTTTATCTCTACCTTCTTACAGTTGACATTGTTGTTTATTCATCAGTGCTTCAGTTCACCACTCACACAGATTATTTAGTCACTCATCACTACTCAGAAAGACTCATTGATAAAATTGTGTTTCACTGGGGGTGACAAAGCTAAAAATTCAAGTTGCTGCTTCCAGGTTTTGTAAGAAACTCCAAAACTGCAAAAACAATATTCTTGCCTTTTACTGCCTTTTTCACTTCATCCTGACACTAAATGTTTAAAGAGTTTCCACACAAAGACAATATTAACTCACTACAGATTTTACATCTCCATATCTCCACATCCATACAAATGGCACATTATTCAGGATGTGTAGGCTCAGCAGGCAGTAAGTGTTGTCTTTCATCTGTATGACCCAGTAAAACCACAGCAAGTCTCCTGCTTCCCATGTTTAGCTCTCTCCTGATTTCTCCTCATGCTTCCATCAAACAAACAGCACTACTCTGAAGATCCCTCCCATCTTAATCTCCTTGTTTTTCTCTAATACTTCTCCATTCATATTGCTCCACTACCTCCATGACTTCAGGACTAAAGGAACACGTAAGAAAAATGCAGTTAAGAAAATTCATAGAACTGAGCTAAGCTACTTCAATAACAATTTTCACATAGACTCCTCTCTGCAGCAGGTATTTTTTAATTTTTCTCTTTTTTTTTAAGCAGAAGAAATGGGTGTAGGAATAATATAAGCAATCAGATTTTGGAAAGCTTCCAAGAGCAAAAATGTCAGGAAACTACTGCAGATGCAGTAACCTGTGCATTTCAATCAGTAATATAAATAATAGCTCAAAATCTATTTAAACTAGCTGTTCACAACTCTGATAAGAAATCACTTCCATTTTGTTTCTCAGGCCTTTATTTGAGCAGCTGTTTGAAATGATCACCCCTTGACACAGACCTTCACTCAGGAAGGCAGGGCTCTATCATGAAAGGTGTGGCTAAAAGACATGGGTCATGCCTGCCTTGTCATTTCAAGTTCTCTCCTCTAGCAAACTGTTTTCCCACACCAAAGGCCCATTCTGAGTGTTCCATGCCTTCTGCAGCCTCTCCCTCTCCTCTCTTTCTTATTTCTTCTCTTGAGAGGCAATGCAAGCCCCTCAGCACAGGCATACCCCAGGTTCTCCAGGGCCCCAAGGAGGCAAACACAGACACCTACCTGCATGTAGCATCTTGCATGATCATGGCCTGTTTCTGGGCCTTTTTGCTCCTGTTGTTTTCTTCCTCACAAATGGCTTTAAAACAAAAGGTATCCCCTCGGTTAATGTTATAATGTGGATGTATCTTTATAAACCAACCGGAATTCTTTTACCCATTAGCCTGCTTATGAGAAAATGAGAGAGCCTTAACACCAAAGCATGAAGTTGGAAGCACGTTTGTCAGGATGCTTCCAGCAGTCTTAAAGCAAAAAAGCCTGCTTCAGAAACTGTGGGCATTTTCACATGCCATATACCAAAAAGAAAAGCTGTTTTTAAATATTCCTAATCTTAGCAAAACAAGACCTGCATCAAGAAATGACAGCGGCATTCAAAAATCATTTCTCCATGGTGTTCCTCTAATACCAGGAACACTTGGCTGAAGCAATTAATTTTCTAAGTGGCTTTCTCAGCAACCACTTGCCATGACACTGACGTCAGCCTTTGTCACATCAGAGCCTGTCTGTCACAATGAGAGTTTCTCTCTTGTCACTCCAGAATTGTTGGGCCTTCACAACTGCTCCACTCAGGAGACTACTTAATCAGTGCCATTATTTAAAATGCAATTCAGCTCTGAAATTACTAAAAGAGAAGGTTGAACATTTCCTTCTTCAGGTGCAAATCTCTATTCCCTTTATCCTGACTCGAGACTGCTAAAGAGGCCACATTATCACTGATGAAGCCAACTCCCTTCATCAAAACTGTTAAGCTCATCAAGAACCTCATCGAGTATTTGAGTTTTTTACCCCTAGATACTCTGTGGAGAAGTCTGTTTTTCCCTACCTCTCATCTCCTGTCCCTCCTACCAAATATACCAGGGACAGACTGAAATGAAAGTCCTTGGAGGCAGTTTCCTTCCCTCATCATAAGCCATCTCATTTCTACTCCAATGACTCATCCAGGGCAATCACATAAATAGGAATTCTCCAGGTTTTCTGTAAGTCACATTTTATTTTTCATGTTCTTCATTTTCACCAGCAGTTGTTGAGTGTACTACCTAGTTCTTAGAGCCATCCTGACACATGAGATGTGAGAATATAGCAAACCACAAAATTTAATCAGGGATAACAGGCTTGTGAAACTGCAGTTTTAAAGAAACTTTGCAAAAGGTTTTTGCCTAATAAACCCCACGAATCACACTGTGCAGTTTTAGAGAAGAAAAGGTTTTTAATCCTGTTGGAAATTGGGGAATTGCAATAAGTCTCTTTCTGATCATAGGAAGGATAGAAACACTGAAGGTCATCTCTGAAAGGAAGAATACATCCCTAATTTCCCAGAAGAAAACCAGTTTGAGATACAAAAAACTTCTTGCACTGACATGAACTACAAATATGGCAGGGAAGCAAAGCAACATCAGGGCTGTTAGCAAGCATCTCTGAAGTTCAGAAAGCAGGTGGCTAAAAGTAACAATTGGAAACAGATAGTTAATTTATTCCCATTTAGCTGTCATTTACAGGAAGAGTGAATATAAAAGAAAGAGCTTAGTTATTTTCCCCATAAGATGATGTATCACTGACAACACCTAAACCTGTTACATTTAACATTATGTAACAGCGAGCCATCCTTGTGACAAGTGTCTTTTAAAACAAAGCTTCATAAAAAACCAAAAAAGGCATTTAGGTTTCAATTTGATTCCTGGCTCCTGTAATAAGTTTAATGTTCCAAAGTCATAGCAGTAAAATATACAGTAAAATCATAACAGCGATTATTTTAATCGTTTTGGCCTCTTAGCTGCATCTTGAAATAAAAGTTTCAGTTGGGAACATGCTGACTCCTAGTTTAAATATTTGTTCTAGAAGTGGCATCTAAGGGACATATATTGTATTTCAACACTTTTAAAAGGTTGAATGTAAATTTAGGAACTGATATTAGCAATGACCTTATGTTTCACCATTTGCCTTTACCAAAACAGCACTGATCATTAAGATCACCTTCAAAACAAACCAAATCACATTATGTAGCCCATGATGTTAACATGTATGCTATTTTAAAACATTAATAATGCATTTTTGTTTTTCTGCAATGGTGCTTTTCTTCCTGTCCTTTCAAGGAGAATACATGTACAGCCTTACAACTGACACAGGCCCTGTCCATTGTACTTCCTCACTTCCACCTTGTAAACTGTCAGATCAAATTTCTTCATCTTGAAATTTACGAAACAGAAGCATATCATTAGAAAGGCTCATTTCCTAAATTAAATGGGTAGCTAACATCCTTCTCTGTATTACATAAAGGACTTAAAAAGAAAAGATACCTAAATAAGAACTAGCTACTAAAAAAATTAATAAAAAGAAGAAAAGATTAGACCACTCATGCTGCAATATTTTCAGTTTGGTATTTTCTAAGAAGCTCTATGTACAGTACTGCTTGCACACTCAACTCTAAATTGCATGGCATCCTCTCTAGCAGAAAGGTTCCACTGCAATTTCTCTTTTTCCTTCATAATGAAAAGGTACAGAGAGGTATGCCCATAAATGAGAAAATACAGTTGGGCAGAAATTAATGTCTAGAAATGTGGAGCAGAAAAATGTCCATTCTCTGCATGATCTACTGATGAATGAAGATACACCAGAAAATTGATATGACAATGACATCTCTCCAGTAATTTTGCCTAAACTCAGCTTTCCACTGGGGAACTTCCTGCATCACAGGTCAGAGTCCTCCCAGCTGAAAAGCTACAGGTTTACTTCTCCATGCTTGCCCCAAATCCTCCACATCTCCACCAAGTGGGTGGAACACCATTCTTTGAAACATTCAGCGAATCCACTGTGCTCAGTCCCAGATCTTCCAGCTTCAAGAATTTGTGTGCAAGGAAGCTAGATAGCATTTTAAAGGCTAAGAAGCACAAAAAAGCAAAAAAGAAAAAAAATTATATACTGTGATATTCATGGAATGGATGCTACAGTTAATTTTGCCTTAGCAACAGTTTTAGCATCAACCTTTCAGGAAAATGAGTGTACGTATGTACCTACACTGATTTGGAAGGCAAAGCTTTATTAAGTGTATTGGCTCAGCTGGTATTTACCAAATTCAGTAGCCAAAAAGTGAAGTACCGTATTTCTTTCTCATTATTTATATTGACATGTTTCCTGTGCATTCAGGAGGAACATTTAGATTCTGATCACTGAAAAAGTACAAGTTGTCTCCCTGTTCTGTTCTCTGCAGCACAAATCTTTCTTTTCAGCAGTTTTCTCTGCTTTGAAAGGCACTGCAATCAGATTCTGAGCGGTAGAATGGAATTACTATTTCAGGCCATGAATTGCACTATTCCTATCTAGAGGAACATCCTGTGTTCAAAAGCGCTGTACAGCCAGAAACACCTATTAAAATCAATGCTAGTTAGTGCTCAGAACCAAAGCTAAGAAATAATTTTTTTCTTTTTTTTTTCTGCATTGAATGAAGAGTTTAATTTCAGCATCCAAAATGTTAACTTTGTATTAACCTCCAAACTCATGGATTTGAGTTTGGTTTTGTTCACAGACTAAATGCCTTTGCCTCCATCTTTACCAGACAGTTGCTAACACCTTCACCTGTGAGTGGAAAATCAGTAACTGAAAATCAGTAACAAGCCAGTCAGAACACAGGAGAGCTACTGCGCCAAACCTCCCTGCTCTGCACATCTTCCACTGCTGTTCATCTTCTGTGGTCATAGTCACCATCAAATACAAGCAGAGAAAACTAAAGCCAAAACAGAAGCCACCAGCCACCCACGGTGTAGGCAGTTAAATGGGACACAGAGCAGTTCTGGAAAGTGACATGCACAATTACAAAACCCACTGGCTTTTCTCTGACTGAAGCCTAATGGCTGATATGACCAGTCTGGGGTTTTGCCAAAAATCTATGGCATTAAATAAGGATCCATTGACATGCAATGTGTGGTCTGTCTAATTAAGACAAATTGAACTACTGAGTCCAGGATGCAGAGACAGAGGCTGGCAATGTGGTACATGGACACACAGGTCCTGAGCTTTCCTTGGAACACTGTATCCCTCCTCATTCCCCAACAAGCTATATTTGAAACAAAGCTGGGTTGTGACAGGTCTGTTTAACAGTAAATCACCAGTACTGAGAAGCTCCCACCATCCCTGTAAATCCATTTTCACAACACTTATATTTCCTGCCACTGTTCTTTAACCTTGTCTCTTCTCATGTTCACAGCTTCATATTTGACCCAGCTTCCCAAAACACCACCAGCTCCTTAGGGTGCCCTCTAGAGCTTTATGCCATGGAAACCACTCACAGCTGAATAATATCATAGCATGCCCAAGCCTCGAGCCTGTTCACTCAATGGACACACAGAGGAAGAACCCCCAGTGTAACCCAAGCTGATCCCTTCATCAGAGATGTATTTCATTCCAAGTGCTCATTGCTTTCCCACAACCCCCCATTTTATCAATTGGAAGTGATATCTGTGTACACCAGAGGAACTGTTATCTGTACCTCCAGCTCTGCAGAACATCCTTCTCAGAAAGAGCAAGGAATCAGGAATCAGCCAAAAGGGGAACATGCATGAAAATATGGAAGAGAATTCAGATACTATGAAATCTCTGGAGTTTCCATCACTGCTCCTAAGGAAAGGCAGGAGTGATATCTTGCTAACACTGCATCCTCAAAAGCCTCTGGGAAGAGAGTAAATACTATGCAGCTCCTCTGGCCAGTATATCTGCCTTTTCACTCCTTTGAATGGACAGGGATACCACAAAAGTATTCCTTCTACTTATGATGGTGGGCATACATCTGTTATTTATAAATAGTTTTTCTCTTTGCATGTTCAGTACGTGTGCATCCTCTTTCAGGACAGGTATCCTAGATTCGCAAAGCTTGACTGGCAGTGGGTAAGAACTAATTGTGATGTACCTCTGCTGATATATTTTCCAAACCCTTAGAGCAAACGAAAAATGCAAGAATGAAAACCAAGCATCACTGTTTTTAATATCAACATTTTATTTCTTTTTTCTAAAGGTGATGGTTAAATAATTAGTCCTAAGCTACAGCAGCTATCTTCCATCTTAAATAAGCTCTTTAATAAACCCTGACTTACAGCAACAAAGAGAGGAGCTAGGAAAATCCAGAAACTAACGTCCTGATGTGGCAAAAAAACCCCCAGAAGTGTGCTTGTGAGCTCACTAGGGGCTCCTTTGGTGCAAGTAAAGGATGATGCTATGAAGACCAGTGTCTCTCAGTTCAGGACATAACCTATTTTGACACAACCTACATCAGGGCCAAATCCTCATACCAGTGTGAAAAGAAGCAGAACCATTTTCCTGATGCAGCACTGCACTCATGAGGATGGAACTGAGGCTTGCATTTCTGTAGGCACAAAAAAAAGCAGCAGGTGACAGAAGAGATTGTGGCACATTTTCCCTGCTGCCATGACCTGCTCTGATCAAGGCTGGACTCTACAGCCAGACAGAAATGTTCATTGCAGCCTCACTACTCCATTCTGCCAGGAATACAAGACTGATACATAACTGCAGGCAAATTCATGGACTTCAAGATTTTAAGCCCTATCTAAGCCCTGGTTAACATCCCTTTATTTATTCACCATATTGCTTGGAGAAGAGAATGAGAATCAGGCTCATTTCTGGTACCAGAGTTATACCAGAGAAATTAAGCTTGGCCATAGGTAGGAATGAAAAATTAAAGTTTTGTTGCTCTGTCATTGAATCTTGCTAAAAGAACTGTCTATAACTCCAAATATAGGCTGCTCATAAATCTTCCATAGCAGAGAAGCAAACAAAGACAAGTAATAAAATATCTGCCTTTGCAAACTGAGGCATAAAATTAAACAATAGCTGAGTAAAAATCTGAATAACTGGGTTTTTTTAATTTATTCACCATCTTGTATTATGTGGAGGGTCATATGACCATTCTATGGCAACACCATGTATATTGCATCCCTAAAGATCTGGAAGAACTAAAGATTTCACAATTCTACATTTAAACCTAATATTTGCATTGTAAGGGCATATCCTTCTCCATGGGCAAACTTTGGGTTTCCCTTAGGCTGAGTCGTCCACTCTGCTCTCCCTTGCACTCTACCAGGTCAGGCAGTTGATTATCTGATGGGTACTGTGAGTTCTCAGAACAGTTAATACTTTACACCAAGGGAACATTAGACTTCCATACTCCATTGCAAGCACAAGCAGAAGCTACATGCACTTGCCTGTAAGGTTACGTAAAATTAATCCTTTCTATCTCATATTTTTAATTGGGTATTCCACTAATTTTTTTCAATACTTCTTCGCTTTGAAGTTGCTCTTGATATTTTAAGTGATCACAACTATTGTAGTGGTCCTCAGCAGAACAATACACTTTGGCACCTTTATGTTATCACTTTCCTTTGTCTTTATTTTATTTCTCCTACATATCCTATGCTTTATTTCTTCATAACTTTTGTCTTTGTTCTTCTCATTCTTACATCTCATTTATTTTACTGCATTATTTTTCTTTCCATTTTTTTTTCTCAGTAGACTGCCAAAAAAAGTTTGCAAGGACTTTAGTTTTACTATGTCCTAACACTATTTTTGGGATGCTTTAGAAAATAATCTCAACTGATGAAATTTTTTGTGAACCTCTTTTCTCTCTGAAGGAACATTTTTATGCCCTGTCATCATAATGTTGCATAATCAGCAGTCAGAGAGCATCATGTGGACATGGATGAATTCTGCCTGCATTGGCTGTACAGAGGGCTCAGACTGACATTACAAGACTTGTCACATGTCTTTTCTATGTGACAGTCTAGAAGAATCTTGTGGGAATGCACTTTCCCAGAGGAATGGGGTATCAATAATGTCAAACAGCAAAAACAGCTAAAAAAGCCAATTTGAGAAGCCCAGATAAAAGAGAGGGCTAGAATTTATAATGTATGTAGACAAAGGCATTTTTTCTTCTCATTCTGTTGCATTATTATAGCAAAGCCCTTCTCTTCATGGCATGTTTTGACAGCTTGCCTCACAATTTTCCCCATTCCAAATGAACCAATAACACAAAGTAGAACTGGACCTGGCAGCCTGTTAGCATGGCACACAAGCAGAAACTTAAAATGTCGGTTGTATTCAGGAGTGGAAGGAGAAGTGGCTCTTCACAGAAACATCTCTGTTGGAAAAGATTTAAGAAAACATAACAGAAGAGCAAGGAATGTCTTTGTCTACAGTCTAATTGGCTTAATTACACTACTGTAGGGCTGCTTTATTCTGCCACATCTACACCTTTTAAATAAATCCAGGGATGGTGACTCCATCTCTTCACTGGGCAGCCTCTACCTGTGTTTGGTCAGCTTTTTCAAAAAAGAAATTTTTCCTAATATCCAATCTAAAACTCTCCTGGTAAGGCTGGAGGCTCATCTTACCACTTGTAACTTGGGAGAAGAGAACAACACCCACCTGGCCACAGCCTCATCTCAGGGAGTTGTAGAGATCAATAAGGTCCCCTCCACAATCTCCTTTCCCTCAGGCTAAACAACCCAACTCTCTCAGCTTCTCCTTCTCAGGCTTGTGCTCCAGACCCTTTCTCCAGCTCTCTTGCACTTCCCTGGACATGTTCTAATACTTCCATGTCTTTTTTGAAGCAAGTGATCCAATACTGGACACAGCACTCGAGGTGTGACCTCACCAATGCCCAGCACAGAGCTCCTGTTCCTGCTGGCTGCACTATTTCTGATCCAGGCCAGGATGCCATTGGCCTTCCTGACCACCTGGGCACACACTGGCTCACGTCCAATCCCTGTTGCCCAGCCCTCCCAAATGAGTTATTGAAAAAGACTGTATTCACTGACAGTTTGCCACTGGAGTGACAGAAAATTATTGTAAAACTCTAGATTTCTCATTTTTTAGAGGTTAACAACAAATACTTTCAATTTTCTTAAACAATAATAAGTGTGATATCTGCTTTTGCTATATTTTTTACATTATTTTCTAAAGAAAACACAGCAAATACTGCAGTAAAGTGATTAGTCCAGGAGAAAACATCCTATTTTAGCAAAAGCCACAGTAATCTTGACTTTAGTAAAAAATGTCCTATAGGTCCTTTCCCTCTCTTAAGGAACTCTGAGAACTCTGAACATTTTAAAGGCTATAAATACCAAATATATATATATAGATATACCTTCCTGCATCTAATATATAGTAAGCAAGTGGACTGCATTAAAATGTAATCCATTTTCTATTTCCAAACAGGCACACAAAGGAAGAATCCATTCCAGAAATTCATAATAAAGGCAACACACAATGGGGCATATTCTCAAAACTGAACAAAGCTCTTCATTTTCTGTCTATTTTTTAAAGATACTGGATAGAAAAAATGAGAATCTTAATTTTTATCAATTTCTATTAATTCTCTAGCATTCATATCTTGAGAGTTAAACTCAAATACTCCTCTCAATAAAAAAATGTCCAGGAAACAGACCTATTGTGGTCTATTCAACCTATTGAATTGCATTTCAAGACTTAGTTGATTTTGCACCAACAGCATTTTCCATTCTCTACAACACATCTGGGTTCTTCCAGAAGCTATCATACCAGCTTAACTTAAAACATATGGCTACCGTGAGAGAAAAATAAGTGCAGTATCTTGGTTTCCTTGTTATTGCATTCCTGGGAATCCAGCAAATGGCAATATTCCATACTAGAGCATTATTTATTCTGAAAAATAAATCTCTCCTGCTTTCTGTAATTCTTTTTTCTGTGGTCTGCAGCCTGGATCCTATAGCCTGACAAGTGTCTGCTGAAATGAGCAAGAGAGGCTGAAGGAACCCTAAGTTTAATGCATTTCACAAGCAGAAATTCATCATTGTAAAACAACATCCCTCCTTCAAAATCCTTTTAGATTTCTTGTCACAATTCACATATCATTAGACAAGTCTAACTGTGAGCAGGGATCAAACTTAGACCCAAACTATAAAAAAATTCTGTGCAAGTGGAAAATGGCTACCTGCACAGACACTGCTGGCAATTAAAGGTGACAAATTATTGCTGCAGAAAGAAGTAGCCTGAGGTCAAAATCTTATCCCTGTAGAAAATAATAATCATAGTTTTGCTTTTCAACAGGAAAAAATGGCTCATGTCTATGCCTATTCCTTGTCAAGATAGAAATTATATTAAAAAAAAAATAATCATACAATGCCAGCACAAATCTTCTAATTCTGTGACAATCAAGTTAGGTATTTCCATTTTCAGACAGTGTCACTTTTTCCTTTTTTTAAGAACAGAAGAGAGCAAGTTGATTTTAAATGGAGCACCACTGGAAACACAGGATTTTGGGTGTCTCTTTTTCCCTGAATGTCTGAAATATAAGCTACGGTAGGGTACATGCTGGTAGGTTGCATCAATAAATTATTTTTATTATGTCTAACATACTTGGAAATAGTAAAAAGTATTTATCAAGGAAATGCATCTTAATTGCAGATGTTACAGAGTTTCTAGAAGGTGTAAGGAAAATCAGTGTGAAAAAATCAAACGATGATTGACGTTTTGTACTGGCAGACAGTAGTAAATACTGGGAAAACAAGTGTGGAGAACTTCAAAGGTATAGGATTGCTGTGATGGTTGATCCCACCTGGCAGCCAAGCAACCACCTAGCTGCTCACTCTCTCCCTCTCCAACGGGACATGAGAGAAAAAAGGAATAATGAGAATGAGAAAACCTATGGATAGAAATAAAGACAGGGAAATCACTAAGTACTATTGCAGGCAAAACAGCCTCACTTCAGGAACATTTAATTTATTGTCAATAAGTAAAAATATTTAATTAATGATTCATATATTGGGAAAGAAACAAAAGAGGAAAAACAACCTTCCCTCTCTTCTCTGCCACAATCTTATTCCAGACCACTTTCCTTGTCCTTTCCTGGTCTTCACTCATCATGTTATCACTGTGGGCTATGCTCAGCCCCTTGGGTGATGGCCAGAGGATGAAGGGTCAGACCACAGCAGTTACCAAAGGCATGAAAGCAAAGGTGACAACACTCCAGAGTACTGTCAAAAAACAGCACTGGAAAAATTCAGGTGTTGGACTAGAGCTACTTCATCTGGCAATAAAGCAAACTCCAGAGAATTTCAATGGTTGAGTGATTTACATTTTTATGAATTTCCAAATAGTTTCTCCCATAAAAACAAAGTCTTAAGAACATGCCCGCTCCTTAACTTTCCCATAGACAACTAAATCTAACAATTAATCTCAAGCCAAACCTACTGCAGAACATAAATCTGGAACACATTTTGGATATCAATCAGGATGCTTTTAGACACAGCAAATCCCTACACCCAAAGTGTGCTTCAACAATGCACAACTTTCTACACAGTTTCCCCAAGGCCAGAGCACCCTACAGCAGCTGCAGGAGAGGAACCAGAGGTAGAGGCAGATCTAACACCACCTGGCATGGCATATCCATCCAGAAAACTCAGGCAAGGCCTTCCAAGAGCTTTGAAGCTAACAGAGAGGTCCAAGGTCTGACCAGAGATGTGCTGGCAGAGACATACTGAGCATATGCTGGCAGGCTACAACACACATTACAGCATGTTCTTGGTTCTATGTTACTCAGAATCAGTGGCTCTACCTCAGCCTGGCTTGGCTAATAAAAAGCTACTAAACATTCAGAAAAATCCCTGCAGCACAGTTGGACTGAGTAGTATTTTTGAGAAATTTGAGAAGTTTGAGAACAATGATCTGAACCCCATTTCTCACCCTGTTCAACAATAGGCTCTTGGAGTTTGTTTCCTCACCTATTGTCAGTGACTTCAAAATTGAAGACCAGCTGGTATGAATACACGCCAGACATGGAAAGTTATAACTTCAAGAACAACTGCCATCAATGCTTCTTCCAGATAGGAAAATGCCACCATGCAAGTACCACAGTACTGACCAATCTCAACTGCAGTGACACAAACACATATAGTAACAAACATATGTCCAGAGAGCTGAGTGATACACTACATCAGCCAAGATCAGGCATATCTGCAAAATTCCAGCTTCTTTCCACCAGTAACACCATCCTCCTTACCTTTCCTCTGCCAGGAGATCAACTCTACCACAGGTCCCAGCTGGGAGTGCAGCAAAGTCACCAGCTCCTTCCTAAGGGCCACATCAAACAATGAGCTCAGTCCAGCCCTACATCTTTGTTACAACAACTGGTTTACAGGTATGTGTGCTGCAAACACCAGAGAACATAAAATATATCTAGAGCACACACTTACGCAAACTTGGCTTTGCTGACGTAGGGGATGACAGCATAAATCTAAAAACATTTTCAGCTTCTCTTTGAAGAGAGATTTCCTTTATCAGCTAGCACTGTTTATTCAGTGCAGAAGAGTCACTGGGTTTAAAAACAGGATGACTCATACTTGTTTAGATGTTTGTAAGTTATGTGCAGTTACGGAAGATGTTTGGGAAAAATGTCAGGAAGGTTTAAGTACTGTTCTTTGAAGGTGCGGTGAAGTGATAGCTAATGAATTAATTTCTGAGAGCAGTTAGTTGAGCATTAAAATCAAAGTAACTTGGCTTTTTCTGTCATCATATTATCAGTGTATACCTCTAGCTAACAAAGATCTTTTAAATATAAAACAGAGAGTTTTATAACAGTGTGCAATGTTTAAACACATAGAAAACATGGTATGGAGTGTCTTGACATTACAGCCTCAAAAACGGCACCTCAGCACTGATATTTTACAGCAAAGACATACAACTATGGCTGATAGGACTGTAGGATTGATGCAATAATGCTCAAATAACCCAAAAGAGGGTTGTTTCTTCTCCTGTCTGCATAATTAGAGTAGCACAATTTATCTACCACACACAGTGATAAAAATTATAAAATTATTATTTTATATTATTACTACTATTTATATTATTACTACTATTATTATTACTATTATATATTATAAAATTATTATTACTAATGGCTTTGGTTTCTCTATTTAACTTGGACACCAAAGGCAGAAGAAGAAAGTTGTGTCATGCCATCCACTACCAGCTGCTCTTGGACTCTGCTGCTCTGTACTCACGACAGTCCCAACAACCCACAGAAGGTAAGACAGACAGAGAAATAACTTTTTATGCCATGTGGAAGTGTTTGTTCTTTTTACTCACTGTAGGGTCTCACTGAGTCCTATTCCACATCTTTTCCTATCCCATAGAAAAGGAGGCAAAGCAAAGCAAATGCATAACACACCCCAAGATATATCTCCTGTTCTCTACCCTTCATAAAAGCTAAGTAAAGATAAACTAATCAGAGAATGATTAATTACAATTTGCACAATTTTGTCACCATAAGTAGAAGAACTTTTTCTCAAGATTAAAGGGACTGGAAAGCACTATGCAAAACCTTTCTTGACTTTTTCTTCTCAGGGGAATTTTTGCAAAGCTTTCTTCCAGTACTTCATGCAAGGATCTGATTATATATTTTAATTTACTTTCTCTGTAATTAGTCTAAAAAGCTGGGTCATATGAATATTTAAGCTACTTTAATTTGAGCAAATCTTCTACAGGGATACACATTACATGAGATAGAATTTGGGGCACTGAACTCAGTATGCCCACTGGTTTAAGAAGCACTGAACAGCCTTGGAGGATGGGCAACTGCAAATGAGATTCTGATTCTCTCCACCCCAAAGAGACCAAGAATTCATTCATTTGCTTAAATTTAAAAAAGGTCTATAGAGCAAGTTCTCAGAATAGCAATCAATGTCATGCATCAGGATATGGTCAAATGTTCACCTATCAATCAAAAGCAATGATTTAAAGAAATTGTACCTCTGCTGCTGAGATGTGATAATTCACCACAGTGCTCTCATAAACTTTGTTAAACTAATTTATCTTCCTTTCCACTGAAACAGACCACAAACACTCATATCTTTCAGTAGAGGGGACAGCAACATTTTGAGCAATTTTGTCTCATAAGGAAACAATTTTCTAAGAGCAAGGCTTCCTGGCTGGATACCAGCCTAGCTGGCAGCTGATAGCTGGTTGTTACGTTGTGCCCACTGTACAAAGAGCTGAGTGCCTCCTTCCACTCGCACTTGGATTGTCTGCCCTGAGGGCAAAGTAAAACTTTGCCAGATTGGTTTTCCTAAACACCACACCTACAGTGAAGGCAGCACAGGCATGCACTTCCACAACACTGATCATATTTAGGATCGAGAGACAGGGATAAGAATTTTCTCTAATTCACTGTCTTGGAGAATTACCCACAGAAATCACTTAGCCTTCCTCTGAATTCCAGATACACCAAAGAGCTGCATGACAAGCAGTATATCCACCTTTTGAAACAACTATATTGTGATGGCAGTGTTTGCTCATTGCATAGCACAGTCAGGAGTCAGGACTTCTTCAGAGGTTTTAGATTTCTTTTTTTTTCTCAAGAGTATTTCATTACTAAAGCAAGATGAGTGCTGTTAATTTTCTAAAAGTTTACAATCTTCTGTCATTGTGTTTGAGCATGAGATAATTATATTACTGACAATTTCATTAAATATTTTCCTTTATGATCCTGACCTCAAATATTGGTGATATATTTTTCGTCAATCACATTACAATGCCATCACTGTAAATAGTGGAACATGCTAAGTGGTTTATTGCACTTCTTGTTCTTCTTTAATAAAATACATTCATCCAACACTGTATTAATGCACCATTTGGGTTCATATTTTAAAATTTTAATCTTTAAAAGATTATCAAAACCACATGTTCAAAAATGCTGCAAATCTAGAACCCAACAGCAAGTCTTCCTACCCCAAAATTTCTCAACCTAATATTCTTCCAAATGAAGCTTTATTCCACAAGTCTATTGACATCTGAAATCCAGGAATACCAAATTAATAAATTAATAAGTGGATACTAGTCTGTCAGTACTATTGACAACTGTCAAAAGTAAAGGATTTGTATTTGCTAAATTGAGCTTAAGTCAGATGATGGCTGACTAAAAAAAAACAATCTCAGAAAGATAAAAACAAACAAAAAAAAATTGCAAGAAGATTTTTGCACCTAGAATAGAAGAGGGATAATTACTTCCAACCATTTACTACTAACAAAAATGTCGATGAATCTGAAGAGCTGACAAAATTTAATCCAAAATGAAATCTAGCCTAAAATGAAAACGTAACTTAAAAATGAAAATATAAACCAGGGCTTGCAGTATTTTACATTTAATGGGAGTTATATTTAATAGACTTTGCATTTTTATTGATACCTACTTCTACCTTACATATAGCATTAATATGAACATAATATTGATTCTGCTATTAAATTCTTTGCTTATAGCTGTGTTTTCTGGAGCTGTTCTGTAAGTAGTATTACAGAGGAGTATTTCTTCTTATCACCCAGCCATAAGATGAGCTACTTTTAGATTTAACAAACTAGTAATTTGCTGGAATACACCACATTATAGTCAGGCCTTCTATAATTAAGTCACTTGTCAGCTCCTCCACCCATTCTCACTTTAGGTTCCTTGTGAATTGTGACAGGTATTTTTCTTTCCATGTAAGAAGTCCAGTGACATTGTCTTTTTACTGTTACACATGGAGGGGATTCATGCTCTGTAACAGATGTGGTGCAACTAATACACACATTTCTGTTGCTTAGTACTTTATCAATGCAATATTCATCAGATTTTATAAAGATCACCACTAATTTGCCATTTAGAAAGCCTCATCATCAATAATGGTTATAAGGCAAGGAAGAGATATCCCCACCTTACACTTACAACAGACATCCAAGACAGATCAAACAGGAAAATGCAATTTGGGAAAGGCTTTGCTTGAGCCAGTTCCTGTCTGATGTCCAGACTACACAGGTCCAGCCAAGCTTGGGCTCTGTGCAAGCTTCAGAAGAGCAGCAGGAGCAGATCTGAGCAGCACAGCTGCACATCATGGAATCATAGAACAATTCTGGTTGGTCTTCGAGTCCAACTATTTGTTACCCCAGCACTGCCAGGTCCACCACTAAACCATGTCCATAAGTGTCACATTTACACGGCTTTTTGAAATACCTCCAGTGATGGTGACTCCAAGCACTTCCCTGGGCAGCCTGCTGCAATGCTTGACAACTCTTCCTGTTAAAATTTTTTTCCAATATCTAAACCCCCCTGATGCAGCTTGAGACCATTTCCTTTTGTCCTATTGCTTGTTATTTGGGAGAAGAGACCAACCCCCACCTTGCTACACCCTCTGTTCAGGTAGTTGTAGAGAGTCATAAGGTCTCTCCTGTCCTTCCTTTTCTGCAGGGGAAACAACCTCAGTTTCCCCAGCTGCTCCTCATAAGGCTGGTGAATAAACAGGGCCTGGCCACAACAACCTCTGCTCTGACAGGTTTTTAATATATAAGCAATATTTTTCTGTGGTGACCACATGGTATGAGAGACAATAGACAGGATGGCAAGACTTTTTTCAACATTACAGGGCTGTGGTGTTGGGATGTGGGATTTGCAAAGATTTCTCTATAAGACTGCATTCACTCAGAGTTCAGGACAGGGAGTGTGCTGCTTTGCAAGCCGTCTCTTGAGCCATATCACTGATGATGGCACAGATAAATGACAGAGACATCCTCAATTAATAAAGATCACAGAAAAGAAATCTATGGATATTCCAAGAGATAAAGCAATTGAGCATTCCTCCTCCTTTGTCTCAACTCAACCTTTGAACTGTTCAGGATCACAAGACGTTTCCTTCCTACCCCCTCCTTCCAGACACCCGGATAACTCTCAGTTACAGCTCCTTCAGAAAACAAGTTTACCACAATCTTTCTTGCACAGTTCATACTGTGTCTTGTTTGCTGAGGCACTTCTTCAGCCTGTGCAAAGCACAGACATGCAGATCAGTTTGCATATTTGTCTCTTTTCACAGACTGTCTCACACTAACATGCTCCTCACCATCTCAAGGCTACGCTGGCTATAAAAAGAGTTGTGAGGCACTAGCACATTCTGGCAACTATGAAGCAAATGTGGCTTCAGAAAATGTGTGCCTGCTTTAAATCCTGAGCTTTAGGGAGCTTCGCATATCAGAGAGAACATGGAATAAGAGTTAATTAATTTCTCATTAAGAATTTTAATGACAAAATAGATTGTGCTCACTGTCCAATACAGCTGGGAATTTATCCTTGTCTCCAACTTGTAGTTTCCCTTCTGGTAATGTTCTGGTTTTGTTTCACACAGTGAAGTTTTGGTGAAGTCAGCCTTGTTTAGAAGGATAAATCCAGAACAATAAAATAGATGTCCAGCTCCTACATAACTGTTTCATCTGCTTTGTTTCACCTGGCTTGGCTGGCAGCTGAGTTCACACAGTCAGTTTTTCAGTTACTAGGTGGGGCTTTGGACGGTTTTACTGTTCTTGTAATGTGTTCTTTAAGCACATCATAGCAAGGGTGGAAAGAAACAAAGAAACAACTGGCCACAGGGTGGGAAGCTGTGTCCTTTGTGTGTGCCACTGACACTGGATGACAAAGTCAGGCCAGGATGATGGAGGACACAGGAACAGCAACCACTATGCATGATCCAGGTCTTCCCTTTCAGCACAGTGCCTGCACTACTTCACAGTCCAGCCTTCAAGTTCACTCCTTTTCTGGGCTGCTTCTGCACAGGCTGTCTATATAGACACTGCGCCTTAACATTTCATGTTTAAGGTGCACTGTGACCCCTTTGAGAGAGTTGTATTTAGATTTTTTCCTGACAAATGCAGAGGTTTGGGAGTAGTAAAAAAACCTGCCTCTGTTTTCCAAAGGTACTTGAAATTGTCTTCATACACAAACAAGGTATGCAGACAAAACACACCAGAATTTTCCAACATTTTGTTTGTTGGGCACTAACATATGGACTCCTACACTCAAAATAATCAATTTCTTATTATAAATTGGGCAAAATATGGTGGGAAAAGATACATCTTTATCTGATTCTAGCCTTCCATCTTTTCTTTTTGTAGTTTAATTAATTAATTAAATGTAGTTAAAATAAAGAAAAACATGAAAGACAGTAATGAAAATTTTAATAGCATATCACTGCAAAACTTCTACAAATGTAAATTTTCACCAACTAGTAAGAACTGTAAAAGAATATTTGCGTTGAAAACTTCTTTTACTCTAGTAATCTGAATGTGTATGAACAAAAGCAATACAGAAGTTATTCAGATATATAAACTAAATTCTACAAATCATTACATACAATTCTACGTATCATTACATATAATATGCATACAGACTTTAAAGCACTAAAGAAGACAACACTGATCACATAAGTACTTCTGAGCTTTATCTCCCCAAGGGACTGATCCAAAACCTGCTGACATTCAGTTCTGTTGGGCAGAGTTGATTTTAAGTGGCCTGACCCAGAGAACTGCTTAGGTTAGACACTCTCTGACACACCGAGGAAAGTGCTCCACTGGAAATCAAAAGATTGAGCCATCTCACTTTTCTCTTGGCTCTCTTCTGTAAATGTACAACCAAAACCTTTGGCAGTTCTGTTTTAGAAATAATGCTATTTTTAAAATATCTCTTCCAACCGAGCATTTTCCTGCAATTTTGAAAAAGCTCTAATTAAAAACAAGAAAAAAAAATTGTAAATCAGAGGAGATATCAGTTTAAAACAGCAGTATTTTCAAATGCCTCAAAAGAAGAGCAGAAATATGCCATGAAAACAATCTTTCAGAAGCATGCTATGCTATTTTACATCTTAATACACTCTTCAGTACCAGCACTTTTCCTTCTCTCCACATTAAATCAGAGGCTAACTGGCCTTAGTAACTTTGGAAAAAGAAATTTCTTCAATTCCCATGATATCTGGCACATGGTGAGCATTGGTAACTTCAAACACAAGAGCACATTACACCTGCTTTACAGTTTGTTACTTTCTCTGCAAGATATAATTTAAAAAAAAAAAAAAACTAAAATGTTTAGGAAACAAAATGTTGAACAAAAGTAACTTATAGCATTATGAAACCGCATGAAAATTATCAATCCCAATATAAAAGATATTACAGATAGCTACTGCAAATCTCCTTGAAATGATATCAAATCATTCTAAAAGATCTATGCCTTATTTGATTGCAAATTAAACATAAAGCAACTACAGGTAAAAGCTCTTGGATACTCCACATAAACCCACAGTTCCTGAATACCAAGAATCCTGATTTTCATGCAAGTTTCATAACAGCAAAGTTATATACTTTACTGACTGTGAGAGAAAGAGGCATATGCACTTTACACAGTTCACTTGCAAAATGTTTAAATACATTGAGATCTTCAACAGAATATTTCCAAGCATTAATGTTGAAAAGCATTGTTATTGGCAGTTTGTTATTCTACACATCCAACAGCATGCAAATAGGTATTAGCTACTACATTTCTATCTTTGAGCAAGCCTGTACAACTGAGCAGTCAGAATTCCAAAAGCAGATTCCTGTCTTATCCACCAAGAAGTCACTGTAAATAATGGTGTCAGAGACCAAGCAGCAATCCTGTGTTCCACACCTCAATCAATGCACAGGCTCATCAATATTACATGGACCCTCCTAGCTGCATGCAGAGCCTTAGAAAGGCAGCCAGGCACAGCTCAGCTAAGCAGGTATGTTTGCAATAGCAGAACAAGTGGGAATTTTTTTTTGGTTTTCTCTTTTTTTGGTTTAAGTATTGTTTCACTTTCCATTAAATACCCACCATATTGTAACACCAGAGTAAGAAACTCTTTTTCTCTTCATCAATCCTATTCCCAAGTGTAGCCAAAAACTGGAACTTACAGAGAGAGCATAAGAAAAATGGCAAACATACTATTCCTCTGTATTTATCCTGCTGAAAATTGGTAGCTTAAGAGCTTGCTGAATAGATCAAAGAGATTATATCTGGACCAACCACAGTGTTTGATCCTTTTTTCAAACTTCTTGTGCTATTGGTCCCTGCAAGAACCTGTGGCAATTTACCTCGGTCTAGGTGAAAAATAAGTTCCTCTGTTTCTGTCTCTGGTACCCCATTCCTCAGCCTGGGAATATGTTTAGCAGAAACAACACCATTTTCTAAGACAAACACCACATTATATCAGCATGCTGATCATGCCCCACCCGTTCTCTCTTCCCCTTTTCAACACTGTGGCTGTCACCAGGATGTGATGACCCTGTTCTAGCAGAGATCAGCCTCCTGCCAGCAGTACAAGACCATTTGCCCACCAAGCACTGCTGACCAAGGTTGTGGGGACACTCATTAGGGAATAGGGAAGGGTACCAGCATGTAAGATGTTGCCCATAAAATCCAGCAGCTGCAAGTTCTGTGTGGGAACTGCTGCTGGACAGGAAAACCGGTGATGCCTGGGGGCCTGGAGCATCCCTGCTATTGCCTGCTTCCTCTGAGACTCAGTGACTCCCGTAACTTTAGGTAAAGTCTGAACCTAGACTGTGGTTATTGTATCACACATGGATTATTAAGAGTTTGACCCAAATTGTAGCAGGTCCAGATAATAAAAAGCCCTAGAAAGCAAGAAAGCTACACCACTTACTAGAAAGTCTGCTTAACTGAAAGCCATGATAATTGCTAAGGATACTCTGCAAGCTATGCTAAGAGTAGCTAAGCAGCACTAACTGCTAGAAATAGTAGATAAGAATAACCTATGCTGATTATTAAAATTTGAATGCAATAATAAGGCTCTATTTATAACTACAACACTGTGACCAATCCTTACTCTGCCAAGGATCCCTAAAAAAACTGCATCTTACTGGGAAAGAATTTCAAACCTACCCACAGCTAAATGTAATGGACATTAAATTTGTGTGTGTGTATATATACATACACTCAAACCAGAGTCCCTGCATACTTTCTCCTTCTGTGGAGGCCATGCCATACCTCGGAGCAGCTTTGCCTCCCTGCTCTGCCTGTTCCTGGTAAAAACTGATTAGATAAAAAAAACCCTAACTAATGTCAGAATTTTGCTATATAATGCAACCATCCATTCCCATTGGTAAGCACATGCTAAACCAAATGTGAAAAACTGCTTGGAAATTTTCCACACAAGTACAGACAGCTGAAGATGGCTGTGCAACTAAAGTCAGGTTTGTGTCTTTGAAGAATTGTTGTTGTACTTGAAAAGTAAAAAAAAAAAAACAACAAAAAAACCCCAAAACAACAACAACAACAAAACACCAAAAACCTGAAACAATTAATTTTACATAATTTGTTATAATACTTCCATATATGGTTTTCCCTATATATGGCAACAGTGCCAGGATATTCCTTATTCAAAGTAAGCATGATGAATTATAGAAATACAAATGAATTAAGTATTTTGAACACAAAACTGCCTTGGGGAAGTATAATTTGAAATAAATATGTTAACTTTGAGTTGCATGCTAAAAATCATAGCAGTAATAATTATGCATTCTGAAGCCTGCAGTGCTCAAGCAGAAACCTAGGGCATGCCTGGTTAACAAACTACCAGAGCTCAACTTATACACTCTAAGAGTGACCAAAGGCTTACATTTTGTGCTTGAAAGAGCCTTTTCTGTCACCATGGAATATGATTTACCCTTTCCAGGACACAGTACAGTTCTTTCCCTTGGGCCTCTAAATGGGTGTCCAGATTGCTTATTTCCCAAGAGATGTATGACATGCCATTAACATACTACAAAATCTTTTGTGAATTCTCAGGTTCCATCACCACCTTTCTCTTCTGCAAACACTAAGAAAGGTGGATCTGTCTCATTTTGAAGCTCAACTTGACATGCAGCTTCCCACTATATCTAAGTAGGTGAACCAAGGAGAACTTGGAAGCTTCACAGTGCACTCTGGTTGGAGTCTGAGCCATATAACAGTGACCTAACCCAGATTTTGGTAATTTGAGAAGGAGATAAAAACATGTGGGTGAGAAGGGCCCTCATTTGAGACAGTGAAGAGCTCAGAAGCAGAAGGCAGGCACCACTCAGTCTAGAAATGGCCATAAGGCACAGTGTCAAGTTTGCCAATAAAGGCTAAAATCAGTTCTGCTGGAGCCAAAAACTCTGTTGGTTCCCTGTCAGAATTTGTTACTGCCCTACCCAAAAGAAATATGTGCTGCAGATAAGAATTTACAAGACAAATTTTCAAACAAACCAAGCACTTCTGGATAGAAGTGAGTTAAACAGTTCTATTCACATGTAAGGAAGGACAGTTTGCTTAAAAAGGGCCTTGAACCATAGGACAGGCTCCATTTTGCTGCAAGGACAATATATCCAAAAATATGCCAAATGCAGGCATCTCTGGGCTCAAATTACACTCTTGACCATTTGAGAAGTGTCAGCTCCTTAGATCTTGCAAAGAGATGCAAATTCATATGAAGTAATAGAATTAACCTCCAAAAGATCATCCTGAAATTTGAGAAAAAACCAGGGCACACAGAAAATGTCCTGCATAAAAAAAAAAAAAAAGAAGAGTCCTCTTTTCCCTCAAAACTTTCTGTCTTAAGGGATGTCTTAAGGGAGAGGTGCCTCAGACTTTAGCCACTTGACAAAGTAATATTAGATCATTTAGACCAAGTTCCTGTTTCTTTCATCACAGTTTTCCACTTTCTGGCTTGATATTACTTAATTCAAATAGTCCTGTTCAAGACACTAAAAAGAAAGCTGAAAAGGTAAATAGCCAACAGGGATGAGCAAGACACTAGCACTGCCTGAGGCACTTCTGCTGAAAGGCAACTAATTAGCCTAAAGATGCCCAGATGAACTCAGCAAGGGAATCACTAACTCCCTCAGGTAAAAGATCTGGAAGATTTTAGATATTAAGAGGTCAGACATATCATTTTAACAGCCCAAATTCAAAGAAATAAAACTTGAATCAATGATTCAGCAACAAAAAATCTTTCTACAAATACTTGTCTGAAAATTAAATTTCAGCCTAAAATTGCAGTCACACCAAAAATCTTTCTGCAAAAACTTGTCTGAACATTCAGTTTCAGCCTAAAATTACAGTCACACTGAGAATTTAATTATGTTAATATGATGGGACTCAGGAACTTCAGATTCATTCACCTTCTGATTTTTGGAGGCAGAGTGGGACAGGAGGAAAGAAGTATAGAGCTACATCACCATACTTTTAAAACAAATAAGCAAAAAAGTACAACCAAAAAAAAAAAAAAAACCCCAAACAGGTTAAAAGAGGAATAAATAAGAAAAACATTTCAACCACTGTAAACTGAAATAACAACTCATTCATTTCTAAAGAGTAGGAATTCTGTGGAATGCACAGAATCTATCAGGAACTTGGTATTGCAGACAAGTTTGCATGAATCATGCTTAGCTGCTGATGGAAGTGCAACAGTATAAAGCTCCAACATATGTCAGGAAGACCTTGGAAGCAGAGATTCCATCAGTTTCACATCATGGTCAGCCTTGTTGCTCTATCTCCCCAAGTGTCACTGAGATCTAATTTTTCACCAGCCTAACATTTCTACCAGCACCTAACGTTTGTAGTGGCCCCTGGGACCTGCTCAGAACAGCCCAAGGAAAACAAGAAGAGAGGGCCCTTCAGGCTGCTGCTGCCAATAAGCTGCAAGATGTGTAACAGCCGTGTACAAATCACTTTAGGTCTGTCAAAGCATATCCAGACTGCTCAACTTGCACAACCACACTGTGTTCCCTGGTGCTGTTATAGTGCAGACCATAATAGAAGTCACTGACACAAGCAGGGCACACCACCCTTTCTTACATACATAACACAGCATCTTGCCAGATCAGGCATGACACCTGCCCCCATCTGCTGGGAAGGGGCAATTTTATCATGGAGGTTTTGTCTGTGCTCTTCTGCCAATTGATAGCAGTCTCAGGAGAAAAGGGCATCACCAGCAGTGCATGGCAGGGTTCTGCAGGGACACTGCCACAGCCACTTCTGACCAAGCAGGAACCCTCTGGCCAAAGCAGCCACCAAGGGTTACGTGACCATGAAAAGGTTCCAGATAAACAAGTTCACACTCCCTGAACAAGGCTGGCGATGGCAGGCCCTGTTAGGCAGGGCTGCATATCTGTGGGGTCAGGGCTGCAGCCAGAGCACAAGTTAGAGGTTAATGGGGGCAAGCACAGAAGAGTGGCTGTAGAAAGGCATGAATGCTCAGAGACTCTTGCCCAGGAGGCCTGGGGGACACACAGCTCCCTGAAATGTGGGCAGCACATGCAGAAGATTCCCAGTGGGCACCTTCTAGGCTGAGTATCCTTTCAAGAATGCTGCTGCAGCACAGATTCTTCTGATTAATTTCAAGGTAGCATTAAAGGGCCTTGGGTGTAAAAAGTACCACAGAGTATAACAACACAACAGACACCTATTCCCTGCAACACACTTTCATAATATTTTCATATTTGTTTGCCTGCTGTTATGTGCTAGTACGTGAGTGAAGATATTTTGCACTGATTTTGCAAAAGAATAGTGCCATTGGATTAACAGCAATAATATCAATATTATAAATATATATAAAGTTATTAGCCTTAAATAGATTTTTATCACAATTTTTTGATTAAATTTGTAAGGGGATTAGACACAAGTTTAAGTCATTTAGGGAAAAAATCTTAACTTCTGTTTAGAAAAAAGTTCAGGTAAAAAAATTTCTTTCATTTCAGGAATGTTGGAAAAATTTGGGTCAGGCTGTTATTAATTTTCTTTCCTTCATCATCTCAGCATCTTAAAAGGGCAAAAGCTAATCAATTACTGGAGATAACACATGTTGGAAAGCCCCATGTTCTTTGTAAATAGCATATGGTTTTACACTGTACAAGCACCAGGTCTTTATTTTGGGGATTCACATCCTTATTGAGATAACTTGTTTTAATTATTGTGTCATGTATGGGAGTTAGTTTTTTATATTCCAGGAAGCACATCCATGTATATTTCAGTCTCTGTGAATTTGCTCAAATGTTGGAAAAGAAAATCATAGTGTCATTTAGGTTGGAAAAGACCTTTAAGGTCATCAAGTCCCACTGTAAACATAACACTGACAAATCCATCACTAAACCATGTCCCTAAATGCCATATTCACACGTGAAGACATAGTCACAGCACTTGCCTGCTGATTAGCTTGACTTTACCTGTTTGAGGGTTATTTAATCTGTCTACTGATGAGAGGGAAGCCAAGGGAAAATTTGTCAGCAGAATGTGATGTGAATGAATACAACTCTGTGTGCCAAACACTGTGCAGTTCTCTGAATTCAGGCAGAGAGTTCATTTGAGCAGAAGCTGTGGATTGGGGATTAGGCTGCTTTTGTTAGAAATGCTCATAAAGCAGAACCATCCTCAAATGGCAACAAAATTGAAATTAGGCACTGTGAGAAGATCAAACATCTGTATCTGAAGAAATAGCTAATGATATTGTTTATATTCTTCTTGATTTTAAGTCTAATAAATACCAAGAATTTTCCTTTACCAGAATGAAACATTGAGTAAAAACTTCAAGGGGAGAGGAGGCTAGATAGGAAATGAAAAAATCCATAATAAAACAAAGCAGGAACCCTTTAATAAAATTAGCAATCTAGAGCTACTCGGCAATGTATGCTCTATGCATCTATATGCTGAAGTGCAGATATGCCTGTTTTCCTAATGCCTCCACTGAGTGTATAGAAAGTATATGCAGGAAAACAAAAACCAAAAAGCAAATGGAGGACAATGGATGATCTTTTTTTCAGTTTGACACCCTGAGGGTAACAGGATTTGAGGAAATAAATCCTGGTATTGATGCTACATGCAGTTTCCTGAACAGCATAATTTCCTCCAAGTGCTCAGTTAAGTAACTAGAGCAGATACTTATTTTGTTTAATCCCAGTTACAAATTATGTTTTAGCTACCTGCAAGGATTGTAAGGTAAAATATTTCTGCACACTATAGCTAGAAGGAAAAAAAAAAGCAACAACACAATATTAGTAACTGAGAAATTTCTTATAATTTTTCTTCGTGTAAAGCTGGAAGTATAAAGTAAAATAGAGTCTCTCTCTCATTACATGTCTTAGATCAAGTCAAACCAATGGCATGGGAATTGTTTGTCAAAGTGACTGTGAGTTCTCATTGCTTGATATGCAGAGCAGCTCTCATGCACTGGCATAAGAAGTTGTGTTTTCACTGGAGGTGGTGCCAGGTTTTAGTGATGTATTTATCAGTTCTTGAGGGAAGTTAAACAACGGACCATGAAACATTGGAGCTTACTTTCAACCAATGAGCCAAAGTCACAAAAAGGTTTCTAAAGCTGTCCCTATGTGAATTATCAAAATAAACATAATAAATACCAAGAAGAACACAGAGTTTTTGAGGCTTTTTCCTCATTCTGAAAAACTAAAATTGTTCAATGTTTGCATTGCAAACAAGGGTTAAAGTATTAGTGCTGAGTCTGGTCTGTTGAGTACAAAAAGTGGTGCTAGACATGCATTTTTGTTTGACTTTTAAATCTTAGACATCCACTCCAATTTTTTGTTTTAAAATTTGGTCTCTTTGTCACCTGATGTCTGTGTGTGGTGGACCTAGGCTGTCTGTCAAGTGCCAGCCCTAGTGCTCTCATTCCCCCTCAGCAAGACAGAGGGAGAAAATAAGATGGAAATGTTCATGGGTCAAGATAAGAACAAAGAACAGGGAGTTCACTCACCAATTACCATCACAGGCAAAACAGACTCAACCTGAGGAAATTTATTTGATTTTATTACAAATTAATAACAAAGTAGGATGATGACAAATAAAAAACAAAACTGAAACCACCCTTACCAACCCTCTTCCTTCCCAGGCTCAACTTCACTCCTGATTCTTCCATTTCCTCCATGTTTTTTCCCCTTTCTGAAATATTTTACCCCAGAGGCACCACCACACTGGTGATGGGCTCTGCTGTGCCTTGCAGTGAGTCCTCAGAGAGGCCACCCCACAACCCTGACTGACACCCAGTACACAGTGGTTGGTTTAAGACACATAAAAACCTGTTCCTTTGGATCTTATTTACAACTTTTAAAGAAGAATTGTAAAATTGTGTTAATTCACATCTCCTCTAAGTTATTTTCAAGTAATTTTAGATACATCCGAAGATCTCCAGAGAGCTCTATGAAACAGAAGTCACAAAGGTGGGCCTGGCTCACCCACCCTTACAGCTTCTTTTGGTGCAAACATTGCATTTTTCAGAGGAGAAAAGCCATATAAGATACCTGTGACACAAAGTGGCGATTCAGAGGGAGGAAGGAGAAAAGCAGTGCCTCAGGAGGAGAAAGAGAAATATTTTTGAATTACTAACATTCTACTTTCTGTCCAAGGAGGGATAAGCAAAAACATCCTGGATCATGGATAATGAAACACAGATGTTTCAGAGAGTAGAGATGTGAGAGATGTAATATCACACTATGTGGATTTGTGTGGTTGAAAACGTAACTACTGTCACTTTGTGAGGTTTATTAACAATACTGCAGTTTCATAGAAGGAGTTGCCCTCTGCAAGTCCCAAGCAAAGCATCTGAGAGTCCTTCCAGGATATTCACCTTTCATTGGGCTCTCAAAGTACACTGCAGGTAGTTTTCCATACAAGCTAGGAGTTTGGTCTGGGTTGCAAGGGACCTTTAATTCTCATCTAGTCAATATCCCTGTAATGAGCAGGACATCTTCAATCAGATCAGGTTGCTCAGAGCCCTGTCCGACCTCACCTTGAATGTTTCGAGGGATAGGGCATCTACCACCTCTCTGGGCATGTGTAATAGTCTACTTCAACTTTCATAAAAAGTTAATCACCTTCTATATTCAAAATAGCTTCAGAAAATAAATCTATTTGCTCTCTAAGAAAGGAGAATATATAAATTTTTCACACAATTACAAATATCTGCAATTAATTGCAACCTATGGAAATATTATTTCTTTTCAAGAGACCTATGATAATTCAAGAGACCTGTGATGTCCATGCTACATATTCAAACACACAAATTCATTATTTCCAATTTTAAAGCAGAATTTTTTGCGGCACACCTTCCCAGCACTTATGCAAATTTGTAGACAGCCTAGTCACATCCAAAGATGTAAAAAGTCAAGTCAGTTTCTTGTCT